>JANBUP010000014.1:22173-41637 GCA_027579525.1 Coemansia furcata | reverse complement strand
AGTCACGCGTGTTCGTGAGGCACCATGAATTCTTGCGCGTCCACGTCCCGTTCGGGTTTGCCGCCGACCAATTGAGTTATTCCTCTATATTTAACTGCACTTTTTCAACCAAAAGAATTACGGGTGCCCACATGATCAGGCCATGTCCCGTTATTTTTCATGCGCGTGTACAAAGACGCCGAGAAATACGCAGCTGCAAAAGCCCCAACAACAGGGTGCTGGCGCCAAACAATGCTAGAATAAACACGTAGACGGGCGTAAAATTTGTACCGAATCCCAGCCTCTGCAATATGACATGGGCATTCGGCGCCGTCACCATGACAAACGCCCCCACCGACCCGTACACATACCCCGTAGTAGACGCAGCCCGCGCCCTCCCAAACTGCGTCACCCCCGCCATAACAGCTAGCGGATCCGACGCGCCAATAGACGCCCCGCACAGGCACGCGTACACCAAAAGCAAATGGAACGTGAGCCGGGGCACAAACAGAATGGCGTTGGATATCGTCGCCAACCCCGTAAACACCACCAGCGCATTCACAGGCCCAATGATGTCCGCCGCGTAGCCCGCCGTGAACTGTCCCACTGCCGATGCTCCGTTGATCGCGCCCAGAAGCAGCGCGGCGTTGTGCACATCGAGCCCCACCGACACGCTGATCGACGTCATGAATAGCAGCACTATGTACCACGCCGCCTGCCCAAGGCCAATGCCCAGGGATAGAAGCCAGAACCGCCAGCTCCGGAACACGCTTTTCGGCTCGCCCTTAGTGGGTTGCCCCGGAAAACTCGGTGGCCGATTAACATGCACTCCATTCACACCTTTGCTAGCCGTGGCTGCTTGCGTGGGTTTGGTGCGAGTAAGCCCCTCCAGCCGAGCCAACGCCGCTTGTTTGGCGCTCGTAGTGTCGGGCGCAAAATGTACGTGCTTTGGAGCGCCCAGCCCGTCAGACGGATGTGTATCTATTTCGCATATATCTGCACCGCCGCCACCGCCCTCTATAACTATATCCTTTCCCTGTGCGCCATCTGTAACTATATTTTCTCCTTGTGCGCTATCTGCATCAATATCTGCGCCCTTTTCGCAGTCGGCGTCATAGTCGGCCTCATTAATACTCTCTTCTACGAGGCTAGTCGCCTTGGCATAGGCGACTAGCGACGTACGGCGGTATTCTGGATAGTCCATGTCCTGGTCCGAGTCATATCCAGACTCTGGCATGCGCTGTACCTCGTCCTCAAGGCATTTCGACCAACGCACGCTAGACACGACAATTTCGCTCACCCTTTGGTCGTGCCGCTTGCTGTGGATGCCCAGACTAGCGACAGTCACGCACACCAACATAATCAGCGCCAGCCAGCGAAGCGATCCACCAGTACCAGCCTTTTCGAGTAGGAACCTGGTAAGCGGAGCAAAGATCAATCCGCCAATCCCCAGCCCCATGTGCGTAATGCCAGTAGCCAGGCCGCGAGACTTGTCAAACCATGACGATGGAGATGACGCAGCAGGAATCCACGTCAGTGTAACTCCCAAACCAAACAGCACGCCCTGCGTCAAACACAGCTGCCAGATGTGCCGCGAGTAGCTGGCCAGCAGCAAACCTAGGCTCATTAGGATGCCGCCGACAAATACCGTGGGCCCCGGTCCTATTCTCTGCGCGCACCGCCCGCCTATAAACCCCATGCCGTTGGCTAAGAGTATTTGCAGAATTCCTATAAATATTACTGGCGAACCCAACGCACTGCTCCGCCCTTGCCCCTCGTCTTTGCCATCGTAAAGTCTATCATATTCTTCCTCATATACACCGTAGGCGTTGAGGAGACCGGGGCCGAGTGCAAGCGCTGCAAACGAGCAGAACACTACTAGCCAACCCATGTTGCGTGGGTACGTTGTCTGGCTCCGCCGGCGGAAGCGTGTAGTCATCATTATTAAATGCTCAGGCAATGTGTGGTGAATAGCTGTAGCTAGCGCTTTATAATATGTTTCATAATGATGGAGAGTAGGAAACTCAAAGGAAAATATATAAATGCAGGTGTATAGCAGGACGTGCAGGTTCAATATGCGTGGCTTCCTTGTTCAGCGTGGAGAAATACAAAAATGTGGAGTGTTTGTTGATGGTCGTATTTAAATGATTGACATTTTTAATGTAGTCCTTGGCATAATTGCTTTTATCCCAATGATAGCTGTGTATACATACACAATAGCGAGGATTTTCTGTGCACGCCATCTCGCATGTGGCAAAGTAGGCTACAGTAATGTCGCTTGCCAAGCAAAACTATAGTGAAATTGTGGCGGGAGTGAACGACCATCTAGACGTATTTTTTCCTACTCGTGGCTGTATAGTATATTGTCGGCGTATTCAGTACTAACGCCTATCGATTGATCAATGGATAGGTAGTGCGCCCACATACAAATGATTCTAATGCATCGCCACTCTCCAAAAACATCGTCATAGGACAGCACATGTGACCACGTTCACTAGCCACAGCGGTATTAGCCAATGTGAGCGCGAGTAAGTGACTGGGCGTGTTTATCAGCAACTGGCAGAAAGATAAAGATAGTGGAAGTAGTTTCTCTTAGTAACCTTGCATTTGACCAGTTCAAATGAAAAGTGCGGCTCTATACTTGTCATCACTCTATCTGCGCCACCCCATGATTGCCTCAAGCTCCAGAATAATATCTGGGGTGTGTACATTGTTTATATTCTGTGAAATCAACAAGTATCCACTTCCATCTGACCAAAGAAGATCAAGAATCTAGAAACATTACCTCGTTGGGGTTGGTTTCTAATAATTCTATTGAGCGTATAGTTCTAAACTCATTCTTCTCAAATGCGTATTATTACCAAATAGAAAGATTCCTTTAAACGGACCCCCGGATACATGTGAATGGGGCGATTGTGCCTATGCTGACGATTAGGGGATGTGACGTCGACCCTGCAGCGGTCCATGCCGAAGGATGTGAGGGGAAGTAAATGGGGTGAGACAGACGAGTTGGAAATCGGTTTGTTCTTGAAACGTTAACACTCGGGAGCAATGCTATAGACAGAGGACATCAAGTACAGACAATTAGCCTACAGTAGAAAACAGCCGTCGCTAAAAGGGGCCATCGTTCTATGCCCAGAAAGAGAAGACAGGGCTAGGGTAGTGTAGAAGATGGAGATGGAGAAATAATAAAAGAGAATTGCTCTTGCCAGGCCCCGTTTATAAACCAGAAACCCACACACAACCAGCAGCCATTCCAAGGCAAATACACACACACACACACACACACCAATTAGAATGACTAGATATCAATCAATACGCACATGCCTAAAAAAGACAATAAATGTTATAGTTAGCCAAAGGCTAACGTAGTGTTGGGTGCCCACCCGCCTACATCCCTATTTAAACGGCCAAGTGCTTTTCGATTAAGTTTCTCTAGGGGTAAGGAGAGCTAGGTAGCCCACATTTATTTTGATATCTGAAAAATAAACCTAAGATTGTGCCGAAAGGGCCATCTACCCAACACGGAGTACTGCCTGTCGGCTAAGCTACGTTATGCTATATAATCTCATACTCATTGGTTCTAATATATAACAACACTTTCCTCTAGTCTATTAGCTCCAGCTTCTACCAAGAAATCATACAAGCTCCAGATATCAATAGCATTTGCCTCTGGAGCTACCCACTGTTCTCTCAGTTCCCTTTCATACTTTGCAACTATTGGAAAGTAGTATCCACCATCCCTTTCTTCGTAAGGAAGTGGGGTAACAAACAACACGGAAGGTGAGACATTAAATGTATAATCACCATTTATCACATTGTCACCTTTGCCAGTCATAGGTAATACATGGAGATCAACACTTGAGATGTTCATTACATTATTATAACATGAAGATCCTACATCTTGTGCTTCTGTCCAATTCGTAAGTTTGGTAATCTGTGGAAAGTCTACCATGACCTGTTTTTCGGCAGTGTAAATAAGAACTTGAACCATTATAATAGTGTAGATCTAAATGATAAATGTAGAATATAAGTAATTGGTTGGACTGTGAATCTGTGGAATGTAAATGACAGGCAGGTCCATCAGCTATTTAAATAAAACTTTTCTGTCCAAAACACTGCTTGAGTGAAGAAAAAGATGCAAAAGTGCCCCAGTCTCAGCTGTACTGCCTAGGCCTTGTAGCAAAGAAATACGTCATGACTTGCCTCCTTACTTTCAACAAAAGCAGTATGATGCTATCATTCAAGGGCTTACTTGTTGTTTTTCTTTATAAAACTCCCTTTGAACCAAAATAAAAAGTCGAGACTTGCTTCTCCAATGCTCTCTGTGGAACAAAGGGGAATGTGTTCACTTACTATAAGGTCCTGCTGTGTACAGGACAAGACTTGTCATGCCTTAATCATGGATCAGATCACAACAAGTGCGCCATTTATATGTGTGAGTCCTGTATAGGTTGCCTACCCATTAGATACCCATGTTTAAATGTATTCATCGCTTCCTCTTTATACTGTTCTATTCTTTACCATTTTCGATTCAAACTTCATAAATAAATAAAACCAGGACTAACAGACGACTCAATATTTCTAATCAGCTAGTAACCATATAGCCCAAACCAATCTCATGATCGCCCAGTAACTCAATTAGTTGCTTAGACGTTGTTATTGGGTTGGCAGCTAACAACTGTAGTTGAAATAGTTCTTTTCTACTGAGCATAGGACACCAGTAAGTTGCGAGACCCCTCATAGCAACGTGCAACAGCCAGTGTCACCCGACCTCTCTCTACACTCCTTGACCTCCTCTGGGGTGAAAATAGTTACACTACCTATATCAAGAGGGCCATGTACAATGCTTTCCTTATTATCTACTAGATCCTGTTGGTCATTATTATCACATACCAGATATGTTTTGAAATGTAGCATATAAGTAACCCCATCAATAACCTGCGTTTCCTGCGTCTTGCATTTTTGGTCGCAAAAGTCTTGCCGCCAGCTGTCGCTCCAGAGCTCCTGCTTTTGGCACTGCAAACAACCACATCACTTTCCAAATTAAACATCTCCTGTATTTTATAATAAACTGAAATCCTGACAACACTTCCGTGTTCTTTGGGACTACAACTGCAAAAAATAATACAACTGACCAAGAGAGCGTCCACATATAATATGTGTAATAGTGAACTAAATGGATCCCTTCCCTAACTTGCGGAGAAGCAGGCCATGTATGCTGGCCTACTCAGAGACTGCTGCAGCTAGCTTGAACCGCAGCCCAATTCGTTTCCACAATCGTCATATTATAGGAAGAAAAATAATATATAGAAACAACTAGGCGGTACCAAGAAGTCGTTTGAGCTGAGATGCATACTTGATATATGGTTCTCTATCGATTGCTTCTGCAATTCTTTCATAGTAGTCTGACATTGGATTTGGCCAACGCTCAACTCGGTAGAACTTTGGATTTGCGAGTGCTAATAACAATATACACTCGATAGTTTGACTTATGTGGCTATTGCTATATCCGGCCATGGTCCAAACCTGTAGACTATTTCCAGTATAGTTATATGAAGAGACTATATGATCAGGCAGCTTATCGGCTGCGATATGCTCCAACTCTAATCCCAACCTCTCAATGCGACAATGAATTGATCTAAGGCTTGTAATGACTTTTTGCAGTCGCAGCACGTCAAAAAGGGACAAGTCCAGCCAAGTTATGCTTAGCTCATTGAGGTATTGGAATCCATGGATTGGTGGCACTGCTGCTACAATTCTATCGATTGACAGCTTACATGTTAAGTTTAATTTCTGGGCTGCTCCCACCAGACTGCCAATAAACTTGTTCATCTCAGTGTCTGAAACCTGCAAGAAAACATCTGATTGCTCGGTCTTACTGATAGTTAGCTTCAAATTCTTGTATTTGTTTCTAAACACGCCATTCTTATTTAGCATACTGACAGTTATCTGGTCTAGCATTATATTGAGACGCTTAAGTGTGGCACTGTTTCTTCGGAGTAGGACATCATCATCATATGGATATGGACAACTTAAACGTAGTTCTCTTAAAAGTGGAAGTGTGACAACGTCTGGAACTGATGCTCGCTCCATAGGGACATTGCTGTTAGTTTCACTCAATATCAAGCACTGCAAATATGGATAAAAAACAAAGCTGCCACTAGCATCATAGAACAGTGTCTTGGCATTACATTGCCTTATATCTAGATTCAAGAGGGAGTTGGCACACATATGAACTAGACATACAGTTAGATCTGACGAGTTCCCGCAGGATATCTTTAGTGAAGAAACTTGGGGAATGAGGTCAATAGTTGACAGATGAGCAAGCTCCACTATGTGCATGGATAAATGTGTATGCTTGGATCTGTTGCCAATTAAGCTCATAAATTTTCCAAAGCACTCCTCTTCGTGTTTACTCGCGTTCGGGATTCTATTATAATATGTTATTTCCGTCAGTGTTATAACTGGAGCCAACGATTGAAGTAGCTGAGCAAATTCATGAACATTGTTAATAGCATTGAACTCTGAACAATCTGTATCTTCCTCACATTCTTCTATACGGATGCAAAGTTTGTTAGCTGCAGGCAAAACTCTTATGTCTCCCAGGTACTCTAACAACAGTTTATTAGCTTTGCCACTTA
Source organism: Coemansia furcata (assembly GCA_027579525.1). NCBI lineage: Eukaryota > Fungi > Kickxellomycota > Kickxellomycetes > Kickxellales > Kickxellaceae > Coemansia > Coemansia furcata. Next base: position 35,014 of record JANBUP010000014.1, on the reverse strand, counting down.
CAACACTTGCCATGGGTACCCATATTTCTAGCATCCTAACAAAGCCAACGACGTTGTGGGCAAAGTTGGGTCGGTATACCCGCCTTGGATAGTCTAGTGAAATAGTATCATCCATGCCGATGGTCAGTTTAAACTTCTTCCATATGTACTCTAGAGCCGCCAATCGCCAATTGAAGCAAACGTAGAATATGTTATTAGCAATTCTGCCATGCAAATTTGAGCTAAACTGAACAATTTGGCGTAGAATGTTCAATGGAAGTGCTTGAGCTGGAGAAACAATGTTGGACATGTCTGATGATTGGACAAATTGAAGAAATACCAATCGAAAGCAGAAGAGAGAGAGTAAGGGAGTTGAAGATGCCTCTGCCCTTTTGAGAGTAGCAGAATCCAGTTGGCCACTGAATTTTGCATGCGCTCTTAGGTATAAAGTCTTCTTTTCCGGAAAAAGACCTTTATATTGAAAGGAAAATAGAAAGCAGGTATTTTGAAAGACACAAAGTCTACTCTTTGCTCAATCATGTAAATGGGTTTGCTACTCACACCCATTATCTTTGAGATACGGGATGCTGGGGTGACTCTATTAGATGACTAGTAGACGAAGGATGACATGTCGACATTAGCATATTATTGGCTATTGGCTGATGTCTCAACTTGATAACATTTTCGGGAATATAAATAAGAAAATATTCAATTGAGAAATGCTTTTTACTTGAACCCACGATATAAGGAGAAGTAGTACTCCAAACGAGTGGTTCCATACCTTGAGATAAAGAATATAAGGGTCAGGAGGTGCCTGTCGCCACGTGGGTGGAGGCCTATTTCTAGTATTTGGCCAATAGCAACAAGCCCTTTCGGCTGGCCACAGCCAATGGCGCTATTTATTCTTTTCTTTTTCTTAAACAGCTGTAGGCTATAGTTGCTTGTGCACTCGGCCAATATAAGAGTGCAGCAACAGTAGGGGTGTTCATTGCCCACAACTGACATTGCAACAATGGCAAGCTTGTGCTTGAAGAGTATGAGAAAAGGTGACATGAGGATTGAATAATGTTCTTGTGCTGCCTAGCCTCCCTGTTTGTCAGCACCCTCAGTTGAGAATGAACATGACTGAGCAATGAAAATTATATACCTATAGTGCCATAAATTGTTTTTGTATGTTGATGCTCATATGACCAAATAGAAAAATAGATTGAAGCAATCTTTGCTCTCCAATCACTGTTTCAGAAAATGGAAATGGATGAAGGCAAGCAACTAGGAGGCACATATTTCTCATTTCTCGTCATGCCATGGAATATAGAAACATGAGACTTGTCAGCTGATAATTTTTTTTACCAAAGGACAGTGTGGCTTTGAGAATTTTCCATCCCCAAATCATTGAGCAAATCATAGTGAATGAAGTACTGCATCCTTACTCACCCACTCTCTGAAGGCTCTACAACAAGAAGCATCACAATTGCTTATTCAACCCACCAGGGATGGGTATGTTGCCCAAACAATGGGGTAGGCACACACCATTTTCTTGGGAGACGCAACAGTTGCACCCATGATTGTAGGTATATCCGCTTACCAACTGTTCTTTTTGGCTTGCAATTGTTGAGACTTTACATTTTTCTCACATAATGTTTTTTTCTGCTCCAGTCAATTACCAGACAAGGAATACATCATAATTTATAAACAAGTCTTTTATATTCAAAGAAACATATCTGCTGACCAACTGTTCTTTTTGACTTGCTATTGTTGAGACTTCAAAATTTTCTCACAGAATGTTCTTTTCTGCTCCAATCAACTACCAGCCAAGGGATACGTCATAATTTACAAACAAGTCTTTTATATCCAAAGAAACATCTGCTGATGGTATGTATCATGAAGGTGCTTATAGGTCATATGAACATCAGGGTATGATATATTTTTATATGCTGTTTTTACAAATCTCATCATCCAGGTTTGCTTGAATGTGTCGAAGAGTGGGGCCGTGAGGAGGTATATAAACCAAGATCCATGTTCTTATTTTTATACCTATTATCATCTGTACTCACTGATATTTATTTGATTTACTGGCTATTGTCCATTTGATACTATTTACGTTATAATCTTTAAGCCTCAATTCTCCTACAAGCAAGAAATATTAAGCAATGGCCGATGTTATAAGGGTTCAAGGAGAGCTACCTCTTAATCCCAATGGAATGATATTGTGTTCTCTGGACATTAAAACACGAAAGATAATTGCAGAAAATTATCTTGGATGGTATAGGCCAGCAAATGGTGGAGTCGCTCATGTGCATATGAGAGATGGAATATTATATGCACCAGGAAAAGTAAATTATACCAATCCTCTAAAACCTGTCGTTGTTGCAATTAGACTCTCAAATGGTAGCCCAGTCGTTGAGGATGATGAAGAGGTACTTGCTGTATTGAGAGATATAAGGGATGTACATAGCGAGAGTATTGATCTTGACTGGGCCACAGAACAAGAGCAGTTGGATGATTGGGTTAGAGGAGGAGAACTTGTACCTATGTAGCCAGGGATTGCTACATGCGTGGGCCTCCCTATGGATACAATCTACCATATATTCAGCTATTGCAGTCAAGCACCAACTAACAGACAGTAGTAGTTAATTACCAATAGGCTAGCGTTTGCCTATATAATGACCAATTTATTTCATAGTTTTTTAGCAATTTAAATAATCACATAATTTAAATTACCAACTGCTCCATAGACAGCTTGCAATTCTTGTTCAATGGAGGTAAAAAGAAAAGGCAGTTGATCACACTGGGTCTTTTAGAGGACATCTTTTATTGGAAAGCTTTGTCAAATTCTTTGAAATTTTCTTTGCAAAATAATTCTTTGGAGTAAGTATTTCCACACTTTTCTCTTACTTTCAAGGAATTTCTCCACCTCATCTTCACTTAACAAGCACTTTGCCTTACATCTTCAACCATCTACTATTCTCATTACCTTTTTTTTCAACTCATGCAGTATATATCTTTCGTGGCCCTGGTGGCTGCCTCCCTTTTGTTCTCTGTCCACCCGGGACAGGCTCAAAAGTTTCTCAATGGAATGGATACATACAGGCGCTCAGACTTTTCAGCAAGCTATATCTTGCCCATATCCACCAATCCAAGCACGCCGGTCCTGAACATGAAATCACCCGATATGATGTGCAGGACAGGAAATCTTACACTAGGCACACAGAAGGCCCTCGATGTTACGTCTGATGATGTACTTTACCTATCTTTCGACCTGAATGACCGTCCAGCGAATCCCACCCTGCTTATGTCAGACAAGCCCATCTGGGGACCATGTAATGTGTATTTAGCTCCAGCCAAGCCAGTTAACAATAAGTACCTCTGGTTCAAGATATATGAGTATATTGGCGATGGGGTTGAATGGTGTTCTGAAAAGATTATAACTAACAATGGCGTACTCGCTGTACCCATGAAGCAGACTCTCAAGTCAGATACCTACATTGTCAGAGCAGAAGTTTTTGGATTAAACATGGCAGATAAGACCAATACTCAAGACCCTCAAATGGGAGTACAGTTCTTTCCCACCTGTGGTTTGATAAAGTACACCAATACCAACAAATCAGGAATTACCAATGTAACTCCTGTAGGAGTGCCATTCCCGGGATACTACAAGGATAATCATCCCGCCTTTAACCTTGACATTATGGTCACAAAGGCATTGAAATACTTTGACACGATGGCATCACTTGGTCCTCCAGAGTTTGACCCACCGGCAGCTGCACATGATGGCAGCAACAGGGCATAGTTTTAGGTAGCACGTTTAATAGAACATTTCAATACATTTTATGACCCTGGAACCTACGAATGACGAGTGGCAAGCAGAAATAACTGTCTGTGCAGTTCGGCGCATTGTAGGACAAGTTGAGACATGTGGAAGCGCCTGCGGATGATGTTCGAATAGGATTGTGTCTAGCCTAAAATAAAGTCCAATAATATTAAAACGAAAGAAAAGTAGAAATATCAGCAAAAAAATAAAAGATAAACGAGTAAAAAAAACAAGACTAGACCAACGAGGAGTTATCGCCGGTCCTCCGGTGCGTCTAGAATATGAATTGCCGAACTTGAATCGGTATACATCGCATAAGTAGACGGTGGACAAGACGAGATGTCAGGCGAGAGAGAGTCTAGGGTAACATCGCGTATATCAAACATACGTATGCGAAAGCAAAAGAAGCCGGATCGACGAGCGACCAAGGACTTAAAACAAGCGACCAATTTTCCTTCCCTAACTTTTGGCGTTTGTACTAATTCGCCACTCAACATAGATTCGCCAGTCTCCGTTAGATCATAATCCATGGTGCCGTCCGCCGATGTCAATGATACGTGGATTATCAAGTGCGCAAATGTCCCGTTAATGTGCAGCGGACTATATGAAGTAAAGTGTTAGTTCATTGTGCTCCTTTACACTATGATCCTGTCTGTGCGTGGGCCACAAGGGAGGGGAGAGCGTTGGCCGTGGCGCGTTGCTTTGTGGTCTTTGATTGTTTGCCGCCACAGCGCATAATCAACCGCCAGGATAATAGACCGCCGGCAGATTCGGTCGTGTATGTGTGTGGCGCAAAACGGAAAACGAGTGAGGCGGCAAAAAAAAAAAAAAACAATAACAATAACAACAAAACAGGAAATGTATACGCTTACCTTCCAAAGGAATCCAGCCGCTCTAGAGTCACTGTTACTGGGTCAATAGTCTCGTGGACTACTCCATATGCTGGTGCTTCAACGGAGCCGTGATATCTAGAGCTCAAAACGAAGGGATATTAGCAATCATTTTTTAACCGAATCGTCGATACGCCTACGTGTTTAGGTATACGTACCGAGCTATGTGACGATCAGGATCGCTGGATGTGCTGTAGGACGACGTCGGCGAGGACGTTACGAGTTCTTCCCGATCCATAAAAGAGATTAAAAATGAAAGGATACAAAAACGATATAAACGAAAGAAAAAGAAAAAGTATGCAGGTTGGAATCCTAAAATAAAAGCGAATCAAACAAAAAAAATCCACTATTCCCGTCGTTTCTACGTTAGAGCATTGTTGTAGAATAGGCGCAGTTTCTTTTCTTTTTGAAAGTGTCCAAAAATGGCCATATAGAAATGTCTAAAATAAACACGTGTTTATCATTGTCATTCTCCCAACTTACCTCGACTATGTGCACTAGACCAACTACAAAAGGTTTTTTTTATAAAAAGAAATCAAACGGCACGTTTAGTGGGGGAAGGCAAATCCGGATTAACAGGTACCTGATTTACGTTCGAATGGCGGGCTGGAGATCGACATTGAAAATGCGGGGTTCAGATAGTGTGCATGTTTGGGGGGAGGGAAGTGAAAGAGAAAACAAGTGGAATGGGGAGGGAACGAGTCGCCGAAAAGAAAAGTAAACTGATGGTTGAACCCGTGGTACCGGATCACGCATTATTTTGGTCGGTACAGGGTAAGAGATCCAAGACCACGGTACCGAGGTATAGTTCTCCACCTTTGATTTGTAGTGTGTGTTGTTTTCTTCGTGCAAAGACGACTTACGGTTTAAAACAATAGAATATATATAGTGTGTAGGTGCAGATTATCGAATAATACAAAGAGAAAGGTATACAAAAAGGTATTGAATTCAATAGTGTAAAAAAAGAAAATGATAATAAAGAGAAAAAAGGCGGAAGAGACAAGCCCCGATACATACGTGACCTGCACCACCCCCCATCCACTCGTCTTTTTAATTTTTTTTTACTAATGCGCCTGTATCACAGACTCTTTTGTCGATCGCACTCCCTTGGTCTTACAAGTGTGATAATCCCTTTCCCTAAATACAATTCGACTAGGCGCTTTACCAATGTCTCGGTATGTCAGGACCAGGGTGGGGGGAGGGGTGGAGGTCAACCAACCAGTAGGACACCATGGACAATCTCCCGAGTAATTGGGGAGAGAGAGAAAAGGATTGTATTAGTAGGGCTACTCCGCTTCATACTCGTCAACTGGTCCAGTGGCCGGTAAATTATGCAAACGCTGACCAACCAAATACACGCGATCTCTCGCCAACCGAGTCCAACGCTTGTACAGTAGGCACGCACGCCAAGCAGCCGCCAAGACAACACACGATAGCAAAAATGCCTTGCTAGCGAATGCCAGCAAAACAATGTCATCGAGCGCAACGATCCGCGCAAACCTTTCCGCCGACAACTCGCCCTCACGCCACAACATAGCAGCAGCCAAAGCAAACGGCACACCAGCAACCGCCAGCGTGGCCAAAATAGCCGGTATGGCGATTATCCACAGAGCCCTCAACACAAGCCATTCATGCGGAGCGCCCGTAAACAGGCGCTCCATCTCTCGCGAAATACGCCAATCGGGGAAAAACCGCAAGACCGAGTTCGCCACCCACACATTACATAGGCTGAACGCCCAGTTATGCACCATAGCCGCAACCAACCCCCGGCCCATTGGCGAGTCGCCAGGGACCTCCAGGATCCGCCGGAAGAACACCACGATGTAGACTTCGATAACCAGGCCATATGCAAGCGGCACGGCGCCCAGGAACGCAATGCCCGCAAGGGAGACCTTCCATGCAGCCGTCCACGCCCGACGTCCACCACGGATGATGGCAGCCGCGTTGCCTTCGCCGTCGGGGTTTCCGATGGCCTCAGCGAGCTCAGCAACACGCACAGCAACAGCGCAGCACAGCACCACGCACAGCATGCCGACTCCCAGCGCAAACACGCTGCTAAGCGACTCTGCGTCGTCGGGGCTCATGCGGCGGCATATAACGCGCCCAGCAGCCAGGGCCAGCATCAGCACGGAAACTCCGAGGGCGGCTATGGCGACCCACCCCATGCTTAGGAACACCGCCAGGCGCATGCGCAGGGCCGGCGGGGCATAGACGACAGTGTGGTCCTCGCGCTTGAATCGCTGGTCGCGGTAGCTGCTCTCGGGTGCGGGGGGCGGCAGAAGATTATCGTCGACCAGTCCCAATGCACGAACATCCGGATGATCCGCCGCCTCGTAGTCATGGCGCGCGTTGACGGGCCGCCCGTGCTCGTCAATAGGCACCAGCATGCGCCGGCCAGCCACTACGGGCACCGTGTCGATTGCCGGCACGCGCAGGTTGCTGCCGTCCAAGACAAACACCACAGATGATCCAATCAGCGCCTGATCCAGGGCGGACTGCAGGCGATCGCGGTATTCACGTGTCGGCAGGGCAAACTCCACGGGTCCAGCACGTGCCTCGTCCAAGTACCCGAACTCAGAAAACACAGTCCGTACCATATCGGTGGGCGCCCACAGCCGAGCCACGCAGCTGGGCAGCCAGGGCGCATCGCGCAGCACCCACTGGCCCTCATCCATAACATCGCGCCTGCCCAGCATAAACTCTGACAGCCGAGCCACACGCGCCGCCACACGCCACCACCGATCAAACACCGCCTGCGCCGCAGCAAACGGCCTGCCCCAGGCAATGGCTGCGGGCAGCATAAACACCAGCCACACGTAGGCGTAGCTCGTCGGAAGCGAGCCTGTGCCGGCCTGCCGAGCCGCCGCCGTTGTCGCACTGTCCCACGTGATCGGGAGCATGCCTTCGGGCGCTACAAAGGCCGCCATATGGGCTGGGGCAAACACGCACGCGGCGATTATGCCGCAATACATGACGGCGCTGCGGCCAATCTTGTACTGCTGCGGGACCATGCGGTCCTCGAGGATCTCGCGCATTGGGTGGAACTCTGGGTCGTTCGGATCGCGGATGAACCAGAGTACTCCCGGCCTTAGTACCTGGCGACAATACAAGACGAACCGTGCAAAGTGGATCATGAACCCGAGCCCCACCATCCAGCACACGACTATACGGGTCCATGACCACCCAGCTCCCACCCACGGCTCCGGCGGCCGCAGCACCGGCCCCACCGACGATGCGATGCAGTAGCCGCACAGCGCCGGGAACAGCGCCAGCTCAACGAATATGAAATACGCAATCTTGGCCATAAACACTACTATCCGCGCCTGCGCATACGTCACCGTCCGCCGAAGGCTGCGCGGCGCATAGGCTACAAACACCCACGCCAAGACTATCAGCGCAAAGTGGCCCGCCCCGATCATCGCCAGCCGCTCGCCCAGCGTGGCTCCGGCGGTTGCTCGCTGCAGCCACGCCGCTGCGCTGTCAACCGGCACGCCCCACCGCATAAACCGCAGCCACACGTCGCGCTCCTTGCCCGTCACCTCCAGCAAATACGCCGAATCAAGCACCGGAATGTCAGATGTCGTCGGAGTAGGAGCAACGCTGGCACTGACCCACGGGAACAGCACCTGCATTGCCCACGACTGCTGCACGCGCTCCAGAACTGCCCCGCGCACCGCCTCCGACCCCAGCTGCTCCCACAGCTTGACGTCAGTGCGCAGCGCCTCGCGCATACCTGGCACTATGAACACGATCACCGGCCCGAGCAGATTAACGCTGATCTCGGCCACAGGCAACAGCCGATCAAGCACAAACTCGCTGACTGCGTCAACGGCGGCAGAGCACGCGTACACGACGTAGAGCGCCCATCGAATGGGATTCAGCGACACAAACACCCGCCCGATGATAAAGGGAACCCACGCCAGGCATGCCAGCACCAGGCTGACCATCGACAGCACGAGCACAAAATACTGAACAGCATCCATTACGCGCCCTCGGAATCCCATCGCCTCCAGCATGCCTTCGCCCATCTCAGCATCGATAAAATTATCGTCGTTATCAGCTGGTTCTGCCGCAACTGGCTCTGGGGCCACCGCCACTTCAGGTTGCACAGCCTCTTGCACGTTGTCATCCTCTTCGGGCCGGGGATTGGGCTGCAAACCCACACCAACGTCAACTGGCTCACCGTGGCGCTCATGTCGCAAGCGCTGACGCAACTCATCCAGCCACCTAGTATCCTCAGCATCAATCCCATCGCCATTGCCATGGTCACTATTCTGGTCGTCGCGTGGATGGAAGCCTACATTTGCCGTGATTCCACGCGAGCTCTCGGAGGTAAACGTAGGCGGTGGCGTAGTCTCTTCGTCGTGAGGCATAAAAGTGGTACCATGCGACGACGACTCGTTGCTGGACACCAATGACCACGCGTTTTCAGCTTCATCCGCATACTCGTCGTATTCAAAGCCCATCGTGTCGTAAGCTACACCACGCGTGCTAGGGTCTAGCGGAGGGTTGATGTTAATGCTGTGTCGACGTATAGGCTGCTCATCCGGCAGGTGGTCGTCAACAAGAGCAAGGCGCTCAAACACCGGGCGGTAATGCGGGTTCTCAACTACTACTGGCTGGCCATGCACAACATTGGGTGGTGGCAACTCGGGCTCGGGCTCGAGCACCTGTGCTTCTGGCATTTGACCTTCGACGACTGCTTCGTCGACAACATTATCCAGCACCGGAGCATTGGCGTAAATCCAGTCGCGCAAGATAAACAGCGCCATAAACAGGACAATTGTAATCACAGTAACCACTCCGCCCTCGATACACTTGGCCGTCAGCTCAGCCACAGAGTCCACAGCCCCATCTATCCACTCATCAGACACTCTCACCCCGAGTACGTTGCTAAGCATCTGAGAGCTGGGTTTGATGACTAGCCGTGTCAGTGTGTACAGCATCAGCGCTGTGTTCGCAGCCCCGTCCAATACTCCCGTGCGCGAGACAATAGGCGTCGTCGTATTGTTTACGAGCGCAAACTCGTACCACTCGTGCCACGAGGAAAACCCGACAAACCGCACCGAGGCAGAACCAACAGCACTAAGGACGGCCTCTGCAGCGTTATTTGAATCACTAGTGTCGCCGCCTCCAGCAACGGCCGCAGCCGTCTGTCCGCCACTCCAAAAGTAAAAGCGAGTCATCCAGTACACGATATAGGGCAGTACCAAAAACCACACCACCATGACCAAAGCCGCTCGAGTTGTGACTAAAATCGTCCTGCTTACGTTGCTCACCATTTGTCGCACAATTATGCTCTTCGGAATCGTCTCCGGCATATTGGGGTCATACACTGGCGTGAATGCGTACTCGTGTTTGCATAGCTCGCAGTACCTTTTGTTGCTGTGTGCGAGCCACTCCTCTAGGCAGTCCTGATGCACGTATTTGATGCTGCCCGAGCATCGGCATGGGTAAAACAGCGGCTCTTCCACCGTCGCCTCGCCGCGACAGACTCGGCATATCGGCACTACACTCTTGTAATAATTAGTATTTTGTATTCACGCCTTCATTCACTTTGTTATTTAGAAAAGGAGTGCATACCTTCGTCATGCTCCATAGCAGTTTATGATATTGAAAAAATTGGATTATGAATGAATTTCTGACAAAAAGAAAAGAAAAGAGGTGAATATAAGGAAAGAGAGCGCTGACTGCGCTCAGCCTTGTGACCTGCTGCTAATCCGATCAATATATAAAGTCGGCATACTTTGCCAGATCCGCATCTTGCTTCAGACGCTCAAAATTGGCATCCGGGTAGTTAAGTATCAAGTCAACTCCACCGTCCTGGTAGTTGGGGTACATGCGAACCATCCCTTCTTTGACGAAGTAGTCAAAGCTCAAAATCTCTGGCGCTCCGAATCCAAAATCTATTGTGCGGAATGGCAGGTAGCGCAGGGAAGTCAGTCCAAAGTACGATGTCTGTGGCGAATTGCACAGGGTGAAACTCGCCCTGTACAATAGGCCCAAATTGGTCTCGATAGTGCTAATGACGGCCTTGGTATACTCGCTACCAACCATTGAGCTGTACTCCTTTATCGTCTTTGCCAAGTCCCCGTACGAGCTGTCAGCGACCTTTGGGCTGGGCAGTGGGGCGACGGCAGTGCACGAGATATTGCCAGTGAAGTTGGGCGGCACGTTGGCGCGGGAACGGCCGTCATAGGCGACAACGACATACGACGTCTGCGGCAGCGTGGCGTATACCAAAGTGTTGGCACGCACCATAGCCTGGGCGCACAGCGCTGCTAAAACCATATTAACGGTCTGCGTCTTGTCAATGTCCTGACGCATGCGCTCAAGGTTAGCCGGGCTAAAATGCATCAAATGTTGCTCCTCACATGTGGGCAAATCAGGCGAAGCGATTAAAACTGGCGCAATGTTTTCGGGAAACTCCATCGGCAATGGCGACACATCCTCTTTAAAATGGCGGATAAAAGGTGGGTCGACGGGCTCGACGCTGTCAAAGTACTTTTGCATCGCAGTGCGGCTGGTAACTGGCACCTGAGCGAGCTGACAGTCGAGCTTGCCGGTCTTGAATAGATGGCGGGCATACTCGGCCCAGTGGTTCATAAAGATTATCATGCCTGAGCCATCAAACAGCACGTGTGAGAAAGAGTATGCCAGCGCAACGTACTCACTGTCCTTGAATCGCAGTACTCGAATGATTGCTGCAGTGTGGTCCTTGTGGTATGTCGCCCTAGGCAGCCTGTTAACGCCGCTATCGCGGTAGAATCGCTTAATGTCAAAGAACTTGACATTATCGCTACTTTCCTCGGAAGGCACATTGGGTCGTATGGTCATAAAGGCGTCGACTGCATAGTCAACCTGGATCTCGGCAATGTCAGGCAAGCACAGGTTGGTGGGATCGATGGCCATGATAGCTTGGCCCTGGGCGTTGATTAAAGGTCGGCCAACAACCATTGGGTAGTGGTCAACGACAAGCTGCAAGAAGCTGCGGCGGAGCAAGTCGAGGCTCATAAATTCTCCTTCATTTTGAGAGTTCTTGTAAAAGTAAATCCCATCGACAGTTAACCCAAACTGAGCCAGATCTAGTGTCGTTAGCTTGAGCTCTTGCGGCTTGATTCCTGCTAGCAAGTCGTCGCTTTTAGTTGGGTTAGAGGCTAGCATGGTGATAAGAAAAGTATATAATAGATAGGAACAGAAGAAAATGGTTTCATTTGAGAATAAATTTGCCAAGCTGTTATCTACCTCACTTTGCGCCACAATTTACAAACACAATTTCATCCATCCATCATGTGTGGCTTTTTATGTGGCGTCATAACCAGATTCGGCTCGGCTCGGCTCGGTTCACTCACCACATCCCAGGTGTGACAAAAAGCCGGTATGGGCGTCAATTGAAGTTCGCCTCTTCAAATTGCTTTTATATTTATATTTCTACATAATCGGCGCAACAACCATGGTCAAGGGTATGCGACACTTGCTCTACATTCCAGATTGCGCGAACAGTCACTAATTTGTATTGCCAATTTGTTTAATCCATGTATAGTACCCAGAAACTTTCGGCTACTCGACGAACTCGAAAAGGCGGAGAAGGGCTTCGGCGACGGCTCGTGCACCTACGGTCTAGATGATTCAGACAACGATATGTTGTTGGTAAACTGGGTTGGGTCGATACTGGGTCCGCATAATACAATCTTTCAGAACCGCATCTACTCGCTAAAGATAAAGTGTGGCGAGCAATACCCCGATGTCCCACCAACCGTGGTCTTTGTGCACAAGATCAATCTTGGAAATGTCGTCAAGGCAGACGGTACCGTGGACCCGAAGCAGCTCGATATCTTGAACAAGTGGGATTCTACGAGCAGCTTTAATCTGCTATCCGTGCTCACGGCTCTGCGTCACCTAATGGCAAAGGAGCCGTACCGCAAGATCCCACAGCCCGAGGAGGGCTCCACGTATATCGTTAAGAAGCCGGATGTTGGGATAGCGTGCAAGTTGTAGGTACGGCGCATCTTGTAGCTGACTTGCGAAGCGGGATAGGATTCTTAGAAACTATATGCCAGATGTCGATATTTCAATCGATTACACTTTCAAACCACGTAAAACACGATTTAAGCATTTTAAAGGAGACAGGGACGCATATCAAGCAGATGGGGGGGGGGAC
>JANBUP010000014.1:0-22077 GCA_027579525.1 Coemansia furcata | reverse complement strand
ATGGGGGGGGGGACAGTGAAAGCTTGGCACTCCTCCCCCTTTTCTTTTTGTGTCAAAATTCTATTTATAATTTGTTTGTCAATTTCCTTTCCTTTGGAGTCTGGCGACTACCTGTATAATTTATTATCGTCATTTACGGGCATTCCTGGTTGTAGCGAATCGCAATGGCTACAGCAGCGGACGGCAACACGGCAGCACCTGGAATGGCAGCTGTAGCACCAGAGGACGCGGTTGAGCAAAGCAGCTCTACAGCACAGGTACAAGGCTCGTGGAAGCCCGGAGAGCGCGTGTGCTCGATAGCAGAGCTGAGTCGGGCTTCCAACATTCGGTTATCGCGCAACATGCCTATTGCAAAGTACTTTCGCGATCTAGACGAGACGTTGGAAAAGGCCAAGAAGCGGCTATTAGAGCAGGACCTGCAGTATGCGTACGTGTTCTACTTGCGCTACGTGACAGTAGTCATAAAGCACTTGCCTGGACTGCCGGACTATCACAAGCCAGAGTATGCGAAGCAGCGGGAGCGCACGTCAAAGGCCGCCAAAAAGGCCCTGTCCACGCTTGAGAAGCTGCAGCCGATTTTGCAGATGCGCTACGACGAGTATATAAAGTATTTAGGCTCGCTGCCTCGCCCTATTGCTCAAGTGTCGACCTTTTCTACTCGCCGCGGCTCCAGCCTTCGGCGACTCGAGATATCGGACTCTGATGCCCCGTCAGCGCCCAGCATCGACGAGTACCAACATGTCGATACAGCGCCGTACGTGCCCCGTATTCACTTGCACCGCGAATCTGATGCCGCCCGCCATGGATTCTCGCTGGCCGAGACACTTGCGGGCCTGAACCTTGGGAACTCCTCTCCCGTAGGTCGCTACCACGCTTCGGCACCAAAGGAGGCTATTTTGATTGAGTATCCGGCAGTTGAGCCAAACCCTGTCAGTCGGCCCGAGACTCTGCAACAGTACTCGCCCGTTGCTAGCGACTTTAGCGACTCGGCTAATGCAAAAAAGCCGCTGCAGCCGCCGCCTGTGCCACCTCGGCCGCAGAAGCATGTCGCTGCTAACAGCATCTCAAGCGTTATCTCGCAGCCAGCGTCGCCCTCGCCACACTTACCGCCCAAGCCGGAGGGGTACCACAGCCAGGTGGACCTATACAAGGATGGTGGCGATATCGCCAATGGCGAAGATGGGCTGTTCATGCCGTCGTGTGTTATCGACGCAGGACACTTTTCCTTGACCGAGGGCGGTGTGCGCATGCGGCCAGTTCAGCTGCCAGAGGGGATCATTGAAGAGTTCATTGACATTGCAGCGCCCAACACGCAAGCCAACATTGAGACGTGCGGCGTCCTCTGCGGACGACAAGTTGCAGGCCAAGAGGCGCTGGTAATGACTACGCTGATTATTCCCAAGCAAAGCGCGACGTCGGATACGTGTACGACTGAGCGCGAGGAGGAGCTGTTTGTTGAGCAAATGGCGCGCGATCTAATTACTCTGGGGTGGATCCACACGCACCCGACGCAGACGTGCTTTATGAGCTCGCTTGACCTGCACACGCAGTGCTCGTACCAGCTGATGCTACCCGAGGCCATTGCCATTGTGTGCTCGCCCAAGCACAGCCCTCGCTTTGGCATCTTCCGCCTGACTGACCCTGCGGGCATTGACGTCATCCAGAACTGCAAACAAAAGTCTGCCTTCCACCCCCACGACGAGTCAAAGACCATATATACTGACGCAGATACGGGTGGACATGTCGTGATAGCCAACTATGACTTTGACATAATCGATTTGCGCAGCGCGCCTATACAGTAGAAATGTCCCAAAACAACAAAGGCGATATTGTGATTGACGTAGTCATCGGGGTCGGGGGGAAAAAAGTATTTAATGAAATATTTATATTCGCACTTGTAAAAATGCTATTCTACTCTTTCTTCAAGACGCAAGTCGGGCAACAGGTCACGATAGAGCTAAAGAACGACCTGGCGATTCAGGGAGTGCTCGAGTCTGTCGATCAGTTTTTGAACTTTAAGCTCAAGGACATCAAAGTCGTCGACGAGGAGCGGTATCCCCATATGCTGTCCGTGAAAAACTGCTTTGTGCGGGGCTCGGTAGTTCGGTACGTACAATTGTCGCCGCCGACGGTTGACACGGCGTTGTTGCAAGACGCAGCGCGGCGTGAAGCACAATCCACCCAGCAGATGCAGCAAGCCAAGCCCAACGTCGCGCCTGTAGCCTAGATTGGATTGTATCACAGAATACACATTTTATCATGTGTGGAGACAATTTGCCAGCTGCAGAGCAAGAGGCCACATGCCAAGTTTCTAAAGTCCGTGGGGGGTGGGGTGCATTTGCAATTATTGCTCTTTTTTCTCCGAAATATCAGAGGTCAAGTTTTTGAAAGAAACTTGCCGTGAAATGGAGGCTTCCTTATAACGCTCTGCTCCCGGGTACTTTTATCTACAACTCCCGGAGCTCCTTGTGCCTCGTGATTCCTCTTACTCGGTTCGGTTGCCAAGCCATCCCCTCAGTCCCTACTCTATTTACACTTGGCATTGGCATTGGGCAGTTGAGAACAATCATCAATCCAAACAAAATATGCAAACAGAGAAATCGATTGCGTATAAATACTTTTTGGGTCCCTGAACGAACTGTCATTTATTTTCTTTGCTTTCAATTATTTTTCGCACTATTTTCTCTTTTCACATGGGTCGGGACGCTGAACTCTGGCTCCAGAGACTGGTAGGTGTTCTTTTACTCTTCCATGCCCATTCCACGGAAAGGCTGACTATTTTGCACATGGTACTTTTTCGTCCAGAAAAATTGTGCATGGCGCTGTGCCGAGCGAAAGCGCCTGCATAGTGGCTATGCATGCTGGCACTTTGCCAATCGCCATCCATACATGGACGCACGCATGCAACCTATTCCCTTTACAGAATGGCCCTCCATTTGCAAAGCAGCTAGTAGCATAGATTACTTTGCCCAGAGATTGTCGCTAAGAGCTCCTTCGTCTTCATTCTCCCATTTCCTTTTTTCGCCATTATTTTTCCATATCTGAATTCAGCCCTGTACAACGTTACACTGCCAATGTGGTCTGCAAGCAGAGAAGAGATGACCAAGGCTGCAGAAGAGGTATTGTTTTCTTGTTATGTTCATCTATGATCTGCATGATCCATGCTCGAATGCCCATTGGGGAAGAAGATGGCCATTTACGTTTCAGGGAAGTGGCGGTGGTGGTTGGCTCTTGTAGAAACTAGTCGAAACCGGTCTGCGTCTCCAAATAAAAAAATGTCTCATTCATGCGACACTTTTCTGACTATAAAAGCCCAGCAGTACTCACCTTCCCCGCCCTCCAGCTTTTTTTTCGCATCCTCTCCTCACCTCTTTTAAGCTTTATCATTGCACACATTGAACATATCACTCATCTCTACCATTAGCCAATGCTTCCACGCAACACAGACACGGACGACTCGGTACCCCGATCGCCAGAACAGATCGAGCTCGGCACATGGGCGTCATCAGCAACGTCGCTGAGCGCAGCGCCGACTATAAACTATCAGTCCGACGACGCCAAGGGCGGCGAGGCTGTCCAGATGGACTCGCCCTCGCCATCTCAGGTATCGTCGGCTTGCACCAAGACGCTGCTGGTATCGCACTATGCCGAGTCAACAGGAATTGAGGAGGAAAAGCGGCAGATCGGCCGCATACGGCGACGGTTCATATTCGTTGGTCTGTTTTTCACAATATTTCTATCTGGTCTGGACCAGACCGTAACGTCGACGATTCTCACACACATCGCCAACGACTTTAAGGCCTTGGACCGCATAGACTGGGTGCCAACGATATTTATGCTCTGCTCGACGTGCCTCAATATTCTCTCGGGGCGGATAGCCGATGTGTTTGACCGGGTCTCGGTGCTTCTATTCTCGCTGGCGGCCTTTGTCATTGGAGCGGTTCTCTCAGCATTCGCCCAATCAATCGTAATGTTCATTGTTGCGCGTGGTATTTCTGGCATTGGATGCGGCGGCATGCTCAGTCTCTCCATTATCATCATCTCTGACATTGTGCCTCTCGAGCGCCGCGGCAAGTACCTGGGCTTTTTGCAGATCTGCTTTGGCGTATCCAATGCCGCCGGCCCACTGCTCGGGGGTCTGTTTGCCGACCACTTTACTTGGCGCGCGGCCTTTTACGCTGACATGGCCATGGGCCTGATAACCGTCAGCTACTTGGCCCTGGTTCTGTGGAAATGCCGGTCTCGCCTGCGTCCAGCTGCGCCTAACGACGCTGACAACATTGGTTTGCGTACGTGGCGTGACGGTCTGCGCACCCTGGACTACATTGGTATTGTGCTTGTTGTCGCCAGCATTGCGCTTATAATTGTTGGCATGAATCTGGGCGGCACTATACTGTCGTGGTCGGCGCCCGTCACTGTGGCCTGCTTGGTCTGCGGCGTTGTGCTGCTCGGCGTGTTTGTCGTAGTCGAGCTCCGCGTATCACAAGAGCCACTGGTGCCAATGTGGATCTTTGGCGTGCGTAACCTGGTTATCGACTTTGCCGTGACGTTCCTGTGCGGCATGTCCATGTTTTCCATCATCTTTTTCATGCCAGTCTACTTTTCAGCCGTGTTTGGCGCCGACTCTATGCGCGCCGGCCTGCTTGTTTTGCCATTCGGCATGTCGCTAAGTGTGTCTTCGTTTGTAACGGGGTATTTTATGTCAGGAAAGGACCGCTACCGGCTATTTATGCGTTTGGGTCCGGCCATCATGGCACTCGGCGTACTCCTTTTGGCTTTGCTGAGCGGCCGCACATCGCAAGCGACGCAGGCCGTCCTGCTTATCGTACCGGGCATCGGCATGGGCAACGTTATTGTTGCAAACGTAATTGCCGCGCAAGCTGCAACCGACGCGCATCTTATTGCTACAATTACGCCGCTGTGCGAGTTCTTTTTGAGCATCGGTGGCGTCTTTGGCGTGGCCCTATTTGGTGCTGTCTATCGCAACAAGCTCTCGAGTATTTTGGCTGCCGCCCTGGTCGGCGAGTCGCTCAGCGCCCAAACGCTCATCAGCGATGCGCGCAAGGATGTCAGCGTCATCTATGCTGCGGGGGTGCCGGATGCACTGCGGAAAACTGTCGCTGCTGCGTACGTTAAGGCGATGCGGCTGGGTATGTGGGTCATGTTGCCGCTACTCGTTGCTGCATTTTTGTTATCGTTGGTAATGAAAGGACGCCGCACATTGAGCAAAAAAGAGTCGCTAGAGGCGTCTTTAGAGCGGACATCCAGCGATGACTAGACCCTTACTTTTACTTACGAAATGACGTGACCATTTGTACAAAAAAAAAAACCTTTTGCCCATACCCACGATTAAAAGCTACTAGTTGAGCAGATTCTTGGAATAATATTGGCTAAAAGTTTGAATATTCATTTTTCCCACTTACAATGTCATCTATATCTAGTTCTTTTGATATCAACCGTGTTCCCATTGAAGAGGAGCGTCAACAGCTTGTCACCGAGCTGGTGTTTACCATCACGATCAGTCCACGCGAAACAGCACCGGTTCTAAGCTTTATCGGACAGCACTTGCCCAAACTCTCTGGCATCGAACATGTCAAGCGCGTTAGAAAACACACCGACGGCAAGCTGCTAGTAATCATGTGCCAATGCTCGCAGATCAGCCGCGAAGCCCTGGGCATAAAATTACAAGGAACCGAGTGGGAGACGTCAGAGGTCGATGAGCACGCCGTTCCTACCGTTGCACCATATACCGCCGAGCAGTACGATCTGTGGAAGGCCGTGTGGCCTGTATCGTACCGTCCACCAGTAATTGTACGAACGACGCTGAGCCCCGATGATCGACTGTATATTGAAAGGACCCTGCGACACGTGGCTGATTCTACGAGCTCAGATCAAGAGTCAACCGTGGCGATATGTAATCCGCACACTCGGCTTGTCGTGGCCGAGACGACAGTGTCCCAGGAGTCTAAGAAAGTGCATCCGCTAAAGCATGCTGCCATGTGTTGCATTGCGCAGGTGGCTGATGCCGAGCTAAAGCGACAAGGAGGCGTATCTGACACGCCTCCAGCAAAGCGACCACATTCGCCCACTAACGATAGCGTGGCTGGATACTTGTGTGAGGGTTTCGATGTGTTTGCATCCAGAGAGCCCTGTGTCATGTGTGCGATGGCGCTTGTGCACTCGCGAATCGGGCGCCTGTTCTTCCTTACACCGTCGCCCAAGAGTGGTGGCATAAGTCGATACTCGATGCATTCCTACAAGAGCCTCAACCACCACTTTTCTGCCTTTGAATGCTCGATTAAGAATACTGAGATGTAATAAAAAAATATATAGACTAGAAAATATCCTGGATGTTGCTCCACACCTCCATTGGCTTGGTCGAATCTCCACCAACACCGCTTTCTTTGGTCTTTGCCGCGGCAGACTCGCGCTCGGTCCAGTACTCGTCGTTGAAGCGCCAGAAGGACTCACCAGAGTCTTTATCGGTGTCGCGCACAAACCAGCGCGGCTTCCAGGCTGGCAGTTCGCCTTGCTCACGGCGGCGGCGGGTAGCGCGCTGCTTGTTCTCAAGACGGGATTTCTCGCGGTCAGCCAAGTCATAGGCGCCAGTCTCCATAGCGCGCTGGTCGGGGCGGAAGCGCGAGTCAGTCGGGCACAGGAATGGCTCCAGCTCCGGCGGGCGGTCATTGAGCGACATTGCGTATTTCGTCAAATGGTACGAGTTGCCAGCCGTCTCGCGGTCGTTGGCCTTCCACAGGACAAACGGCCGGCGCGGCACGTCGATAGCATCACCATTAGCAGAGTAGTTGACCACATCGTCGCTGACGTTACTGGCGTAGTTGCCGCCAACAGGCTTGGCCACCAGCTTGGTTGTCCAGTCGCCGGCAACCTCGTAGACCTGCTCGCCGTGGCGGTTGCGCGCGTCACCGGTAACTTTGAATTTGTTCTTGCCGGTCCACCCCGACTGCATAAAGGTGAGCTTTGTGATATCGCCCGTGCGGTGATTCAATACTTCTAGATCGCCGACATGCTCAATCCAGAAGCTGGCAATCATCAGGCCATTAACGTTCGTCGTTAGCTTGTTCCACGTGTAATGCTCGATAAAGTAGCCTTCCTTTTCGTTGATACGAGGCGGCTGCCGCGCGTCGCCGGCACTGCGCTCCTCATCGCGGTCTAAAAACGCCAGCGGAAGCTTGAGCTCGACGTGACATACACCCGTAGGTACGACGGTTAGCGAGCCACCATTAAACCTTGTCTTGACGTTCGTGTCGGCATGGTACAAATAGTTCTTGCCCTCGACCCAGCATGCGGAAATGGGCGGGTGGTGTTCGACCTGCTCCGACAACGCGCGGTACTTTTTGTCGGGCCGGACATACTCGAACGTTTCGCCCAGCAACGGGTTGAATGGCTTGGCGATGCGCCCAAACGTCGACGCGTAGTTGCTCATTGCAAATCCGGCTACAAATAGCGTGCGGTCCTCGCTGCGGGGCACCATCGTCGCAATCTCTAGCAAGTCACAGTACTCCATGTCCTCGGTGAAGCGCTGCAAGAATGACGTCGGCTCGTTGAAGAACACTGGCACCGAGATCTGCGTCAGGTCCTTGCCAATCGCCCCCTTTATCACCGACCACAGGTTGAGCGACGGCTTGCCAGCGGAAATCTCGGGCAAGGTGCACCGAATGTTGGCCGACGCAGAGTAGCCGCTCAGTGCAGTCAAATCCAAGGGCGGCATAGGAGCAAGTGGCAGCGTAGCGACCTCAGAGCCCGAAATCTCATTAGCTTCAGCCTCGAGCTCGGCCGTCCCACTTCTCACCAGAAGCGAGGCGGTTGCGCTGGTAACAGTATCAAAGAACTCGTCAGTAGCATCGGCAAAATCCGAATCGCTGTCATATTCCTCCACGTCGCCTGGTACACCCACTAAATCCAGCTCTGAAGCGGTGGGTGCAATGCCGACAGCTGGCGGACTGATGGTCTGCTGAGGCTCAACAGTCGAATTAACCACTGCGGCGCGCAAGCTGTCGGCCAGCATATCGATGCGCTCTTGCTCGTGGCGCAAGCGAGTCTTCCAGCCGGAAATGGAGCTGCGGTAGGCGCGGTCAAGCGCATCCAGCAAAACACGCGACTGCTCGCTCGTCTGAGCGGCAATGCTCAGATACTGGCTGCGCTCCTCGGGGCTCGTCAAAATCTGCTGCTCATGGAGGTTGCGAGACTTGCCCAGTCCCTCGAGCAGGCGGTCTTGGATAAACAGCTGCGAGCGCAGTTCGCCTAGCGTGCTAAAGAACGTCTCGCGCGCAATATACAGGTTGTCGTCGTCGTCATCGTCGTCACCGCTGGGGTTGCTCATTATGCTGGATACGCGCGATACTGCCGTACCTGGCGTGCCCCGGGTCTGCGGTGTGGCTGCTGGAGGCGGCACCGAGCCACTGGCAGCTTGGAGTTCGGCCGACGAAGTACTGCCGCCCCGAACATGGGCTTGATGCGGTTTGGTACCGTGGATAATGTGCTGAGGCGCAGACTTTGTCGACGTGGCATCGGCGCTGTTGTTAACGCGCAGTAGGCTATTGGTACGAGCACGATTCTGCGTTTGCGTATCAGCGGCCTGCGTGCTCTCGCTCTCAGCACTGCCATCAGCGTCGGCCTTGCGGTGGTTTTCCAACGCCCACTGCTTGGACACATTAAGCAAGTGAACCCACTGCTTGGCGACAGCGGCATCGGCCGCCTTGAGGCGGTACTTGATCGACCCTTTGCCATGTACCTCGAACTGTGACTTTTCCTTGGACATTATAATCTTGGCAATGCGCAGGTTGATAGCACCGCGGCAAGAACTATCTGCATCAGCCTTGTTCTTGTAATACGATAGCACGCCGTCTTCGAGTTCAAGCCACCGCGACTTCCAGCCGCCAGCGTAGTTGGTCCACTTGTGCAGCTCGCCACTGAATTTGGGCGCACGTCCCGAGAGTGCCGTGCGAGCATTCCCCATCGGTGCTTGGCCCAGCAGCTCGCGCATGTGGTGGTGCTCGCTAGTAGCGTATTTCTCAGCCAGGTTTCCAGCCTTGTCCACGGCAAACACGTCGATGCCCTCGGTGATCGCCCACTGAGCCAGGTCCAGCATTCCGTGCTGCACCGCCAGGTGCAATAGTGTACCCCCGCTCTCAGGGTCCCGAGCAGCCAAGTTGACACGTGCCGATTGTGCATGGTTGGCCAGTAGCGCCTTTACGCCACTATTGTCGTTGTTGCGCACTAGCAATAGCAAGCGCGCCGTGGTGTTGCGTATCATTTCCGCGCGGTGGTCCTGGATGACTGCCGCAACCTCGGCCTCGCTCGCATACGCCAATGCGTCCTGACCCTGTGCGTCAAGGAGCATGTCGTCGGCGTTGTGGCGCAGCAGCATCTTCACAACGTCCTTGCGCGATGCCTTGGCCGCCAGGTGCAAAGCAGTCATGCCGTGCGCATCCGCTGCATCGACAGGCACTAGCTCCGTATCGAGGATGGCGGCGATGACGTCCTTGCGCGGGCACTGCACGGCCAAGTGCAGGGGCGTGCAAGAGGATATCAAGGGGTCACCACTGGCTGTGTTTTTGTCGGACTGCTGGGAATACTCGGCCATCCACAGCGGAGTTATACTGCGTACGCGCTCGAGGTCGCCACGCGTGAATATGTCCAGGGCATCGAGGTAGCGGACAGTAGTGATAGGTGGCGCAGAAGCGTCGCGAGACGGGCTGCCACTAGCCGGCTCCATTGTAGAATAAAAAAGAGTTTGTATATAATTCTGAGGATGAGATGAGGATAAAAGGAAAAGAGTGCGGAGAGAAAACCCACGGGGATCAGGGGGCTCGCCATTAGTCCCTTTTAGTAGTCAATCAAAATCACGTGGCATATCTGTATCTGTTAGTCGTATTGAAGAAAAAAGTCAAAAATAGGCACTGGTTAGTTCTTGCGGTTCCAGTTCTTGGGCGGGTTAAAAACAATCTTGCGCGTCTTTAGCGTCTGCCACCTGTTCCGCTTGATCCACAAAGCGAGGGCAGTAAGCGTGGAGAAGAGTAGAATAGCCTTGACACCGATCTTCTTCCGGTCATCGAGTTCGGGCTCAGCAGCCCAGTTCAGGAACGTAACCACGTCCTTGGTGATCTGCGAGGCAGTGTTGGGAGTGCCGTCCTCAAACTCTACGACGCCGTCAAAGATGTTCTGCGCCATGGCAATAGCACCGCCCGGGAAGTAGGGATTGTAGTTGAGGCCCTCACGCACCTCGACACCAGCTGGTGGGTCGCAGTATCCGGTAAGCAGCGAGTAGATGTAATCCACGCCGTGGTGACGCGCCTTGGTGATAAGCGACAGGTCGGGCGGGTAGGCTCCGGCATTGGCAGCACGAGCAGCCTCCTCGTTCGGGTACGGGCGAGGCATAGGATCGGTAAGCTTACCGGGACGCTCAAACATGGCACCCTTATCGTCGGGACCATCCGTATACTGGTATTCGGAAGCCATCAGGCGAGCCTCCTCCTCAGTATAGGCCACATCGACAAGGTTACGCCAGTAGATCAGGTCAAGCGAGTGGCAGGCAGCGCACACCTCCTTGAATACGTGGAAGCCACGGCGGATGCTGGCATGGTCAAAGGTACCGAACAGCTTCTTTTGCGGGAACGGGTGGTCGGCGGGGTGCAGACCATCGGCCTCCATGTTGGCGTGGGCGGCATTCTGATTCAAGTAGTAGAGACTGGCTCCGGAACCAAAGGCGGTGGCAACCGAGGCGCCCAAGAGAACGTTGTGAGCAGAGAGCTACAGATTAAAAAAAGTAAATAATAATTAGTAATGGTCCTGGGTTCAAAAATTGCGAGATTCACCACGATTCTAACTGTGCGTACCTTGGCAGATGCTCCCTGCGTAGCCTGTTTAAAGGCGGAGAAGGCACCACGCGAAAACATAATTATTCTAAAATTGCGAGGGGAAAGAAACAAGTGAAATCAAATAAAAAGATATGAAATAAAAGCAAGCTTATCTTTTTTCGCTCATCACTATGATAGAGATCTCGAGATTAGATTAAACAAAATCAAGCGCTATAAGCACTAGCACGCAGGGCCTCGATGTCGGCGACCTCCTTGGGGCACTCGCTGGTGAGGTTGTCGTTTCCAGACTCGGTGATGACGATGTTGTCCTCGATGCGCACGCCGCCCACGCTGCGATAGCGCTTGACAGCGTCAAAGTTGATGTGCTGCGCAACGGCAGGCGTAGCTTGCGCCTCAGCCAGAATAGCGTCAACAAAATACAGACCCGGCTCAACAGTGAACACCATGCGAGGCAGCATCTCGCGGCGCGCCCGCAGGTACCTCAGGCCGGGCTTGTTGATGCGCTCAGTGCCGGCAGGATACCCGCCCACATCGTGGGTGTCGATGCCGATGAGATGGCCAATACCATGGGGCATGAAGTAGCCGACAACGTGGTTGGCCATGATGCTGTCCAGATCGCCAGTCAGCACGCCCAGGCGCAGGAGGCCCTCGGCAGCGACGCGCGCAGCCAACAAATGCATGTCCTCCCACTGCTTGTGCGGCGCACACGCGTCGATGACGGTCTTTTGCATGTCGAGGACAATGGAGTAGATCTCGCGTGCATTGTCCGTGAACCGCGGGCCCACGGGCCAGGTACGCGTAATGTCAGACGCGTAGTTACCATACGTGCCACCAGCATCAACCAGGACGACGTCGCTGGGCGCATCCAGCACCATGTTGTTCTTCGTGTAGTGCAGCACAGCGGCGTTGCGCCCGCGCGCCACGATGCTGCCGTACGCCTCGTACGAGCACCCCTGCGCCAGCGCCAGCCCGACGAACCGCCCGCGCAGCTCGGCCTCGTTCATGCCCTCGCGCGCCTCGCGCATCAGCGTCACGTGTGCGGCGCTGCTGATCTGATTCGCCCGCCGCATGATCGCAATCTCGCAGTCGTCCTTGTACACGCGCGCCTCGTGCACCGCCACCCGCAGCTTCTCGACGGGCGCGAGGGCGAATGCCGCGCACGCGCTGGCGTTCTCGGGCAGCGTGTACACCGCGCTGGAGTTGAGCGCGCCGACAACAGCGCTGATCTCCTTGGTGTAGTGGGCGGCGTCGAAGCCGTGGGCCACGCGGTACTCTTCCAGCGAAGGCGGGACGCCAATCCACACAGCCTCGTCGGCAGACACGTGCGGCACGAAGAGGATGGCCGTGCGCGTGCTGATGTCGTATGCCGCCGCAAAGCCCGGCTCAGCCACGCCAGACAGGTAGTAGAAGTTGGAGTTCTGGTGGAACTCGTACTCGGTGTCCGAGTCGGGGTGCATCAGCGTCTCGCTGCCGTGCACGAGGATAACGCCAGAGTCGGCGCCCAAGTGCGCGGCCGTGGCGGCAAAGTGTTGCTTAGCGGGGTAGACGGTCATAATGTTAGAGTATCTTCGTTGTTGAGCAAATAAAGTTAGTTGGTGCGGACAAGATGGATAGCGTGAGAGATAAGCCATTCTGTTGAACCTGGACTAGGTGGAGTCGTCCAAATACGGCATGTGACACAAGTGGCTCGGCTCGGACTCGATCAATGGCTCGGCTTGAACAAACATATGGACACAATAGTGGCCAAAGGCGAAAATCACAGGCACTTTGCTGCAATAATGTACCTGCCACGTATATCAGCTGCTGCCAAAAACCACATTTTGTCTATTATGCACTTTTTCTTTTCTCTGCATTTATTCTCTGTATCTACCCTTCTTTTTTTGTCTACTATCTATTTGCCAAACACTTTCATTCTTTTTTTCTAAATGAACCGACGAGTGCCTGAACCAAACGAGCGCATCCAACGTCTCGCCCAGCAACGTCAGCAGCGCCAGCTCCAGCCCATGTCGCTGACTAATGGCGGTAGTCCGGCATTAACCATCGACAACGACAGCTTCTCATCCATCCGACCCCACGTCATGGGCCAGCCGGGTGCCCGCGTACACCCGCCCCTTCAATACAGCCATTCGCGGCCTCCGCAGCTCAGCAGCCGCGGCGACCGACAGGAAATAACCATGCGTCGCCGTAACGAGAGCAGCCCATTGGGCATTACTCGCCACGACGCACTCCATAAGCAATTGCTGCTAGTGCCCACGCCCAACCCGCATCTATCTCAGTCGCTTGTCGGCAGGCTCTCCGTAGTACGCCCCACAAACGACGATATCATCGTCGTCGAAGCTAAGCGCCCCGGCTCAAGCGCCGAAAGCCCGTCGGTCGAAGCCATATACCAAGTCATTAACAGCTTGGCTCGAGTGGCGCCCCCGCCAAACACTGCCCTTTCTGTCGATGAGCGCCCAATTGCAATTCCAAAATCGCGACTCGCCAAACTACGCCCCGCACAGCGCAATCTGCCTACATCGCGCCAGGTCGTCGAGGCTGGCCCTGTATACACACGCGATGGCAGCTTCCGCGCACGTCGGCCCGAGTCGATCATCCTGATGGCTGGCGATGAAGAGCCCGTTGCTGCTGCTGCTCCTGAACCGCCTGCCATCGAGATCAGCGACAGCTACTGCAACGATGTCGGTTACGACCTGGCCAACGCCGAAATCGACAGCCTGTACTGCCGCTCATTCGACATTGACTTGCTACCCGATGCTCCCGAGCGCAAGCTCAGCTTTTACAACATTGGCGTCAAGGATGTGCCCATGCAGACACGCCCACCACCCGACGCACTGCCTGCCATCCACGAGGAGCAGGCAAAAGTAGTTAGTATCACCCCCATCCAGTCACACGCGCTGCCAGTGCCGGAGGCCCGTCCGCATCGCACGCTGGGAATCGCCAGCACTGGGTCGCCCTTTGCACTGCCAAACACTCGCGAGGAAAATGCTGACTTTTACATTCGAATGCTAGCCAGGCGCTCTGTTGAAAATCCACTACCAGCCTCACCGACCTCGCCAGCAAAGACCATGCCAGAACCTATTATCCGCAGCGAAAGCACGGCCTCTCGCCACCAGCGCTACCATAGCCAGCGCCGCCGCAGTCAGCGACATAGCCAGCGTCACTCTCGCCGCCCTCTGACGCCCAAGCCGCAGATCGATGAGACGCCAGAGCGGCAAATTAACGAAGCGCCATGTCAACAAGTACCTGCAGCAGCCGAGCAGCAGCAAGTATCAGAGAAGTGCATCGAAATGCCTAGCGTCGATTGTTTGCGAATTCCGCTGCCTCGACCTACATCGTCGGGGCATTTTTTCTTCCGCCGCCGCCCGAAGAGTGCGCCCAGCTACGAAACACGCACCTCGGGCGGCGAGTGGTCAGCACAGCCTCGCTCACCCGGTATGGCTACGGAGAAGATCCCAGCAATGCGGAAGTCTACTACGGCTGCTATATTGCCGTATACCGACAACGCCAACCACGCCGCTCCCGCAGATCGAGCGCTGTCGCCTACTCATATCAGCAGCAGCACCGTAA
This sequence comes from Coemansia furcata, assembly GCA_027579525.1. NCBI lineage: Eukaryota > Fungi > Kickxellomycota > Kickxellomycetes > Kickxellales > Kickxellaceae > Coemansia > Coemansia furcata. The sequence continues at coordinate 7,669 of JANBUP010000014.1, read as the reverse complement.
CCACCGAGCAGAATGCCCAAATGCGGCAGCGACATTTGGCGCCGACATCAGGCGCTCCACCCGCTCAATCCCCAATCGAAGACGATGACAAGTCGGGATGTGGCTTCACTTGCAACTCGTGCTGGCCAACCAACTCGCAGCAACCACACACTAGTAATGGCGACATTTCGCATCACAGCCACTATCGGCAGTCACGAATGGCTGGTGGCACTGGCCTGCTGCCATCGCTGGCCAGCTCGTGGGCGCACATTTACCGCTCTCGCCCACTAGACCAGAGTAATTCGCAAGGACATGTCGGTTGGCGTGAGCGGCGGCGCATTCGGCATCAGAACCGCTCAGTCAGGGTCCGCGATGTACTCGCCTATCCGTTCCAGCTCGGATACAACTGTCTCCTGTGGTGGCTCGGCCCCTGTGTGGGGCTGGCACGCGAGTGTCGCTGAATTGACAATAAACATGTATTAGAATACTATAGCTGTCGCTTCATCTGCTTGGCCATGGCATTACGCAAGTGCGTCTTGGCCTTCTCCAGTCCCAATTGCGCGGCTCGATCGTAGGCGCCAATGGCTGCTTTGAGGTCTTTGTCAGCAGCCTCGTAAAGGCACCCCAGATTGAACTGTATCTCTGCATCTTCGGGCGCCAGCTCCGCCGCCTGCTTCATATGACTCAGCGCCGATTCGGTGTCTCGTTTGTTCAAAAAGTAGGCGTTGCCAATGTTGGCATGCACATCGGCTCGCGAGTCGTCCAATGTCAGGGACTTTTCCCAGCTACTTATCGCCACATCTGTCTGCCCCAGCGAGTACTCGCATACGCCCTTATTGTAATATGCGTCGGCCGTCGCTGCGCCTAGACTGAGTGCGTGTTCAAAGTGCTTTAAAGCTGCTGCGGCGCTACCAGCCAGCAAGTCACGTGTGCCTTGCGCCATGGCATCACGAGCCTCTGCACTTATTGCGCTACTGCTGCGGTGCCCAGGTAATTCAGAGGCAAACCGGCGCGATAAGGTCAACATGGCTGCTGCGGCAGGGCGACGGTGACAAGCCCTACGGGCGACCAATTTCAAGCACTGACGGGCATACATTTTCGTAAATATAAAAAGTTGGTAGTAAGGCAAAGTGTGATTTCGCCGTTTTGCCTCATCATCTGTGATCTGATGCCGTGACCTGATCTGATCGCCGGAGAATATAAAAAAAATAAACTGCACCCTTGAAATGTTTTTTTCTTCCTGTACTCCCCCCGCACCCACCACTCTTTTCTATTTGAAATTTTAATTTATAAACCTCTATCCTTCTCTGTAGAAATCAGTATATACAAATGCCGCTTAACGAGGCTGAATCCACTTCGACATCGCCCGAAGTGTCGCTACCGCAGCAACTGCCGAGACCAGTGCGCCGTGCTGTCAGCCGCAGGCATCGACTCGCTGCCGACGATAGCTCATCGACGACGAAGCCACCAGCCACAATCATTGACAAGGCAGAGTTTCTGCGCAAATTCACCGAGAGTGCACTGCTTCAAGTCAAGCAGGGCAGCCACGAGGAATACAGCAAGTTGGTGAAGGTATTCCTGTACTCGCAGCGCGAGACCAGTCTAGCCCCGGAGCAGTACGTACAAGACGTTACACCATGGATCGCTGCCGTATCGGCCAACGTCTCGGCGCTCGATATTTCGTACCGTGAACTAGTGGGTGCTATTTTGTACAGCGACTGGATTGCCGCTCCTGACGACAGATTTGTCCACCGCTACTCCACACTGATACTCCAGATCGTCTCTGCACACCCGGCGTGGGTGCCCCAGGCGATGACGGCCCTTGTGCGCTGGTTCGTGTATGGTGCACAGGCTACTGAGGTAGCCATAGCGCCGGCTGTGCATGACCGCCTGCATGCCCTGTTGGAGCAAGTGTACCGCGCCATCCCCACATGTGGCGCTAGCATGGCTTCCGCCATTACCGAAGCCCACCCATTCCGCACCGCCAAAGCCAATATACAAGTACTCTTCCTACAAAACGTTCTACGCACGCTCAACTATGCCATTGGTCTGCGCCGCGATGTGCTCCACACCGTGCTTAACCGGATTATCCAAGTCGACGTCGAAGTACAAATCGAAATTGAGGAGTCCGACTCGGCAGATGAGGGCGACGGTGACGACAACACTACTCCTAATTTTGGCACGGCGGACGATGAAGGCGTATTTGAGTTTGAAGAAGACGAGGTCGACAACCCTGTTCCAATTGACTCAGGCTCGGAAGAAGAGGAGGAAGAAGAGAGTGAAGGCGAGGATGATGATTCAGACAGCGATTCGGACTGTTCTAATACCGGAAAACTGGGCAAGATTAAATTCAGCGCCAAACGAGTCGTCGCCAAGCTAGATGCCATTATGAGCACGCTGTTTACGTGGCTAGAGCAGCACAGCCTGCCCGACGAAGTCACGCAAGAGATGCCCGAGGCGACATCTCAGTTGTTCCTGGTATTCCTCGACCTATTCAACACCGTCGTCTTGCCGACATTTAAATCGCGATACACGCAGTTCTTTGTGTTTTACTTGTGCGCCAAGGACCCGCAGTACGCCGACGTGTTTCTCGGCACCATGATGGGTGCCGTCGGCGAACCCGTGCGCAGCAATGCTCCGGGCCAAGTGTCTGCGCATACTAAAATCGCCGCCGCCTCGTATCTCAGCAGTTTTGTGTCGCGTGCGCGCATTTTGGCCAGCGATATCGTCCGCAACGTCATGGGCATGCTGGTGCAGTGGGCCTGCGCTTACCTCGAGTGGCAGGAGCAGCTACAGCGCGAGGCCGAAGAAGAATTGCAACGTCGCCAGCCCCACCCCTGGGCGAAAACATATGCGCAAGCCGCCGCTAACACCAATGGCGGACTGCGTAACAGCAGCAACAGCTCATCGTCTTTGGCCGCCGACTTTGAGCGCCATGCCGTGTTTTACGCAGTTACTCAAGCAATTATCTACATGTTTTGCTTCCGTTGGCGCGACATGGCCGAGGCTCCTGGTGGCGGCCCCGTAGTCGAGAGCGAGTTGGATAACTTGCGTTGGTGTGCCGAAGTCGAGGGAATTCAGCGCATTGTGTTTTCCAAACTCAACCCCTTGCGCGCCTGCTCCTCTGCCATTGCAAGCCAGTTTGCCTATGTCGCCAGCCAAACAAACTTTATGTTTTGCTACACTGTACTACAGCAGAACCGCCGCACTGGTAATGATACCAAGGAGTCAAACAACGGCGAAGCACCCACTCACAGCAACTTGCTTCGCACGGAACTGGAAACGTTCTTCCCATTCGACCCCATGCTCCTACCCATCTCGCGCCAATTTATCGATGATATCTACTTGGAATGGCAAGAAGTGGGCGCTGAGGCCTCCAGCGATGAGGAAGATGACAACAGCGAACTTAATGATGAGGTAGAAGTTGTTGACCAAATGGTTGCCATGTCTATTTCTCCAGCCAGACCAATGTCTGCTTTACCTGGTCATGTCTTTCAATCATGATTGTTTGAAGCTTTTGTATATCTTTTTGGAACTAGCTAACTTCAATGAATGCAAAAATGTTGCAACGTTATAACAAACTATTGAAAGGAGAAGTAAAGTGTCAATTATGTTATATCTGTGGTATCACAAATAAGCTATATCAAAGAGGAAGTAAAGAATCTATTCTGATATCCTGCTATCGTGGAGTGTGTTGACGGGGGCTTCTTAGGCCCATCAGTGTGTTGTTGATAAGAAAGCCCTTAAGCTGGCATTGAATAATTATCGGCTATATTTAAGTAAGGGGTTTGTGAAAGTAAGAAGAAGGAATCTACTAAGGCTGCTGCACTGTACTGGTAGACAATGGTCTGGCAAAGAGGGATAGCAGTAGCCTGATGATCAGAGTGAGGTTGTATCCAGTTAGTGTAGTGCTATGCGCACATGGGCAAAGAGAGAAAACAACAGAGTATAAAAGTACATGCAGACATATATAGATCCTAATAAACACATAACAACATCCAGATATCTGTGTCCCACTCTGATTGGACAACTAGTCCCATGATAAAGGCATGACACTCTCTCCAGGTTAAGTCACTTATCATGACTTCTTGCATGGTCTGCCATGCTGGCATATGACCATTTTGTCCATCTTGGACCAGTTCCACTTGGCATACTTGGCTATTGCAGCCTGTGCATGATCAAGGAACTCTTTAGGTTCCCTCATATTGTCATCATCTTTGTAACCAACCCACTTGACTAGAAACTCATGTTGGCCATTAGCCTTAGGCACATTGACTACTGCATCCACTTCCCATTCTGACTTACCATTGACATGATCTGGGGGTGGATGGTGCAACTCATACTTGTAGTGCTGAGAGCAGTGGTACTTCTCCACATGCTCCACATTAATAACACAGTTGCATTCCCAATGAGGCAGAGGATTGAGTTCATATGCATTGTTGCCATGTGTCAACAACACTTTGAACAGCCCCTGACATTTATCCCAAGGCAAGCATTTAGTGTGCAACAGCATATCCTTTGGTGGCTTAAACCATACATCTATCAGTGCTTTGCCACCAGGTACTAAGAGCAGCTTGCATCTACCTATTAGATAGTAGCTCTTTTCCGAATTTCTAAATTTTGGTAAATTTTTTAAACTTTATTTTTTGCCTTCCAGTTTTTGGACACATCAAATGCATGATGAATCCATCATGATGAATAACTCCATGTTCATAGGGGTGTACCACATATCCATTGCCAATGGTGATGGATGTGCAGGGGCCCTTGGCTCAGTATCAGATGCACCCATGGAGTTAGGTCAGGCTGGATCCATCAGTAGAGCTGCACCACTGGTGCCATTGGATACACCTCCTGTATCAGAAGCTGCACTCAGAGGCAGCAGGACGGACATAGTGAGGCAGCAAGGACATAGGGCATGCACTAAAAAGGACAGGATAACTGCTCTTGTAGGATGATGTTCATGTAACAGATTCACGAGTTTGGAGCTGGCAGCAATAGCTGCAATGACACTAGGCTGAGGATCTGGCTTGTTTGCTGATAAACTATGTTCCATCTTTTGACGGCTTAACTTCTGTTAGTGGCATGACCTGTGGGTGTGAACCCTTGGTTTCACCTGGCAGGTAAACCAGACTTAATAAGTGCTGGAGACCGGCCAGGCTATGGCATGTGAATTGACCCCCACAAGGGGCATTGGTTAGTATTTTTTATATTACTCAATGAACTCAGTTATCTCTCTACCTATTAGATAGTAAATGTTGGAATATTTAATAGGAATATTCAATAAAAACTCTGAGTTCCAATAACTAAAGATAAACACCACATCATATGTGCCATCATGCACATATATAATGACTTGGTCATTTTGCCCATCACTAGACCTTGATTAGATCCGAGTTATCTAATCCGATCAGGCCAATCCGTCTGTTACAATCCAACACTACCCTTGTCATGGTAATGCTTGGCCCATTCCTGCACTTGCTCAATGTTCTTGCACGTGGCATCTAGCTTACTGCCTAGTGATTCCAGGTATGAGTCCACAGCTGGTGACTCAGATGAAATGCCATGGGTCAGCATATGAGGGACAAAACTGTAGTTCATCTCAAATGGTGAATAACCTGTTGACGAATTAACAGCACTATTAAATGCCAGCTCAATGCAGTCCAGCTCTAGATTCCAATCCATTGCTTTCTTGCATGTTGCACACATGAGTGCCTCCATTTGCTGGTTTGCACACTCACTCTGACCATCTGTCTGTGGGTGACTCAACATATGTTGTGGTTTAGAAAGAAATATGTGAAATTGAAATATTATTTCAAGCTGAGGAGCATATTCAGCAGGGTGCACTAGTCACTACCCCACCTTATATACTCCTCAGTATACCCTCAACAAGTAAATAAACCCTAAACCCTATCAAAGCCTACAAGTCCTCTGATGAGAACTCGTACAAGTCTGCACTTGTAAAGGAGATGATGCTGGAGGCATCAGAGTGTGCCTCTTCATCTCCCTGCCCAATTGCAACACATACTCATCTTCAGCTTAGTGCTGCAGCACTTGAACAGCATTGACCAGAACTTTGATGTAAACTTGGGGTTGCAGTCAGATACAATCGAGTTGGGTAGACTGTGCAGCTGCACAATATGCTGGAAGAACAACTTGGCTGTTTCCTTTGCTGTCGCAGTGTCTCTAGTCAGTACAAAGTGAGCCATCTTTGTATAGTGGTTGATAACCATCATAACTTATATGTGCTTACATGGCATCACTGGTAACCTCATACCAAAGTCCATAGCAATCAACTGCCATGGGAAGTCTGAGAAATCTAATGGCTGCAGCAACCCTTTGATACAGTGGTTACAGCTCTTGGTCTTTTGGCACACATTGCAACAGTGCACATATTCAATGACATCAGTGTGTATACCTGGTCAATACCAGCAAGACTGCAACTGTTCCATTGTGTGCACCTCTCCTGCATGAAGAGAGTTAGCAGTCTCATGCACCTTGTTTAGTAACTTCGTGTGCAGCAGAGCTGGTCCCACACAGTGACAGTCATTCTTGTACAAAACACCATCTTTGACATGGAACTTGTGGATAAAATTGGCTGCCAAAGCAGCCACCATTGTCTCACCCAAAACCATCTCAAACACATGCTCCAGTGTTTTGTCATCCTTGTAGCCATCAAGTGGTATACCCACATCAACCACCCAACCCAAGATCACTGCAACAGAGCATGTAGTGCCTATTGAGTCAAATCCTTGCACTCCTCTAGGTGTCACCCACAGTTTGGCGAAATTTACTACCACCAGTTTGGCATTTTTAACTACCAGTTGTGCTATGTGAGAGCTGGCCTCCAGCATAATCAGCTCACCACTGGTGTTGTGCAGCAACACTGCCACTTTGCCCATATATCCCCAGTCAACAATGCTGCCCACTGGTTGTATACCTTTAGCAGCAAGCCTGTTGCAGCCTTCAATTTTCACAAATGTACCTTCTGGTACCTCAACAGCTAGGCCCAGTGGTATTTTGGTTGTGGCACCTGGCTGCAAAACAACTGTCTCTGGCATCTCTACATCATAACCCACATTGTCATTGTGAGCTGATGCTGGCAGTTTGGCAAACAGGTGCAACAATACAACTTGCATTGCTTGTGGTGATTTCTGTGCCAAATCCACAGAATACACTTGAAGTTCACTAAACTGCACTGACAAGTCATCCATCTCAGCATCTGCAGCTACTGCTGATGCTGGTTGTGCCACAGTTTCCACAACTGGCAGCTCCACAATTGATGGCTCAATGACTGGTGGCTCAGTGAGTGGCAGCTCAAAAGCCAGTGCAACAATGACTGGTGGTTGCATCAGCTCAGGCACCACCAGTTCAGCTACTACTACAGGTGGTGCTGCTTCAACAACTGGGCGCAGCTCTGGTGCCTGAGACAATGCATCTACAGCCCAATTATCTGCCCCCTTGCAGTATTTAACTGCAGCATCAGAGTGGCTCAGGACTTCAATCCAATGTGCCTTGCAGCCACTAGCATCTTGCTGTGTGAAGATATACTCCAACAGCTTGTGATCCATCAGTATCTCAGCATCGCAGTTTAGCCAGTGTTCCCACTCCTTAAGGCAATTGACCAGCACCAACAATTCCTGCTCATAGACTATGTAGTTGCACTTGGCATTGTTGCATTTGGGGGGGGGGG
>JANBUP010000013.1:0-41950 GCA_027579525.1 Coemansia furcata | reverse complement strand
AAAAGGTACTGCCTCAGAGTACAGCAAACCTCGTGAAGGTGCTGCATATAGATGTCTATATGTCTGGAATTGTAAATGGCAGTGCTCTGAAGTGTCTTACAAAGTACACGGAGGACACAAAGTGCTATCCATTTGCTAACAGAATAATAGTCACGCTAAATATTGAGCCCACAATGCAGGGCACTGTAGAAAACGTTCTTGAGTTTGCACAATTGGTTAAGATTCTTGTTCCGGCAGCGAAAGCCGTTGAAGTTATGTGTGTTGCTAAACAAATTAAAGAAATATACCCTTTCACAGTGTGCTTGGGAGAGTTGGATGAGGTCAATTTAGGAGTACTTGTTAAATCACTGTGTGGTGACAGTACATGTGCCAAGTTAGACACGGGTAAAATAGGTCTTGCGCATGTATCTACTATTGACACTATCCCTCAGTTATCATGGCTCCAGCTGCTCAATGCTAGCTCGCTAACTCTAAGAATAGGCATTGTGCACAAGTCGGCAAACACATTAACGTATCTCGAAATTGAGATAGCCGATCCAGGGAAGCTTTTCCATGACGCCAATAGCATGGAAATAGTTTATCCAAACATGAAGCATCTGTGCATGTACTATTGTCATAATAATGAGGAGGATGCAAAGAAGGTGTCCTCTGAATTTGTGCCATTTCCCGTATTAAAGAGTTTGAGAGTCACCCTTAGTCATGAGTACTTTGATGATATACTGTTCCGTGGCAACTGTGCTACCTTGGAGTATCTAGAGTACGATTTAAGCAAGTATATCGTGGAGAAGATTAACAGTGGCAATATCTTCGATAAGCACACAGCTCTGCGTCATGTTGTGGTTGATAGGCAAGATAAATATGATGAGCTTTTCCTTGTGTCTCATGACGACAAGATCAAGTTTCTAGCCAACTTAACGAAGAATGCCAAAAGAATGGTGGTATCCTCGTCAGAGTGGCTGGACCATGTAGTTAAAATCGCACCTCATGGTCATGAATTCCAGAATATCCGAGTGTTGGAAACGCGGAAATATGATTTGACTTTATTACAGGTACTAGACATAGTAAAGGAGCTTCCGCATCTTTTGAGGATTAGATGTTGCATTTATCAAATGGGCTCAGTATTAGCACACGTTGCAATTGATGACGTGCCTGATCATCTAGTTTCAACACATGGAGACATGGAGACTGAGTTGGAAGTTTGGGAGATGACATCTTTTAAAGGCTGTTACGATAGTAGTGGGCCTGTTACTTATATGTTGCTTTTGGCGTTATTGTGTCCAAAACTGCGTCGTATGGAGATCTTGCCTGAGACTATTCCAAAATATCGCAGCTTTATTGCAGAGGCATTAGAGAGTGGTCCATTTAGCAAGTATGCATCGCGACTAGGTCATGTTGTCAATATGATTTACGAGTAAATCTCTAGATTTTCTGAATAACCCTATCACACTTATTATAGAATACATATTATTTTCTTTACGTGTCTGTACTTTGTGCAATTTATTGATTTACTAAAGTTGGATAGCCATTTGGGTCCGAGGTATTAGTAAGGAGCCAATAGTCTTCAATAATACTCAGACAATGTCGAGAAGGGGAGTCACCGAGCCTACTGATGAGCTCTGCAGCTCGAGCTGAAGAAGCCTGTGGAGGCCTTCTTAATGTCCACATGTCCTCTAGCACTCATTTCACCCTTGAAGTTCGTTTCTAGAATGTCGTCAGACTGAAATCCCTCCTTCCCCCCTTTTTTGCATCTGGTTGTTTCATGAATGCGCCCCCCACTGCGTGGCATTTAACACTGTCACACTCTTGAGATGGGTGCAGAAGGCAATTACATTCCTCAGGTGTTTTGATCAGTCGGATATCAATAAGCAAGGGGTATTCTATATATAGCATGCAGTTGTCTAATGTGATGTGTGGAGTAGGGGGGGTGACGTCGATTGTACAAAGTGAAGGCTCTTGGCAACAAATGTGATGTTTTTATAAGGAAAGCTGGGGCATTTTTATTAAGTTTTCTTTCTTATTTTCCCTATTTTTTTTGTTACAATGTCTGTTTACTCGCTATACCACAAGGGAGCGTTTACGCGCAGCACACTCGTATTCCCCAATGACCACAAGAACCTGACATCAGCGCAAGAAGAGGGACAAGCCCTGTACGAGATAACGCGGCACACATGTAGCATGGAGCTCATAAGATGCGCCAACGCGCAGACGCTGTTAACGGGGAAATACGAGGGGTTTACATCACGCACCATGTCCTTGACGGGGTTTGGCATGACGACCAAGGCTAAGCAAGCGGGGGTGTGGAAGCTGGGGTGGAAGTTCATAGACTTCTCCAGCAATGAGTTCACTTGGCGTGTATCCACTACGAGCTCGTCGTGGACGCTGACTGATCAGGGGGGCCGCGTGGTGGCGAAGTTTACGAGGGCGAGGCTGCGCATCAGCAAGCTGGGCGTCTTGGAGATGATGGAGAGGGTGGATGAGGCTCTGCTGGCGCTTATATTGGTGACATGCAAGATCGTGCACCATGACGTGCAGGAGAGCGAGCAGAGCGGCGGATAGAGGAATTAATTAATCAGTTTATTTTGTTATTTTTATGATCTGGATCAGTTTTCTTGGGTTTGTTGCTGCGTAAGTTGCTTCCTTCCGTATTATTTTTAATTTTAATTTATTTATTTTGTTTTGTTATTATGAATTCAGAAAATGCCGATGAAACAACTACGACAGTGGGAGCTATGCAGTTGTTTCTCGAGACGTGTTACGCGACAGAGATCAGCGACCTAGACGACGCGTTACACGTAGACATGGGCCGACTAATAGAATTCAACATAGACCTCGCGCAATTAGTGTTAGAGCGGTCAACAATATTCCTTCCCCTGTTCCACCAGGCCCTAATATCGGCACAGCGCAAGCTAGCCAAGCGTGTCAACGAGGGTGCGCGCGTGCACATTACGCATTTGCCGAACCATGTGGCGCTGCAGCGCACCAAGATGCCGGGGACGGGCGACGGAGGGCGGCTGCTGACGGTGACTGGGACGGTGATCCGCACGGGGATGGTGAAAGTGATGGAGACGCAGAAGACGTACGCGTGCCTCAAATGCCGCGGCACCTTCGTCATTAGAGCCGAATTGGAGCAGTACCACCACATACCCAAGCCGGCGCGGTGCTTGGCAGGGGGTGAGGACTATTGCAACTCCACCAGCTTCGCACCTATGGAGGGCAGTGGGGGGCTTTGTTGTTCGGATTACCAGGAGATCAAGATCCAGGAGCACGTGGGGCGGCTGGCGCTGGGCACCATCCCGCGCTCCATAATGGTCATCCTCGAAGGCTCCCTCGTCGACGTTGCAAAGTCCGGCGACGCAGCGCGCGTCACCGGCACCCTCGTGCGCAGGTGGCGCGCGCTGACGGTGGGCGAGCGGCCCGACATTGCGTTGGCACTGCACGCCACCTCCATCGAGACGGGGGCTGGGGACGGGCCCCTAGCGACGAACGACTTCCGGCAGGGCTTTCGCGCGTTCTGGCTCAAGCACCAGGCCCAGCCAATGGTGGGGCGCGACACCATTGTCGGCAGCATGTGTCCGCAGGTGTACGGGCTGTTCTTCGTCAAGCTCGCGGCCCTTTTGGTGCTGATCGGCGGCGTGGCGCGGGCCGACGCGGCGGCGGGGCTCAGGGTGCGTGGGGAGGCGCATCTTCTGCTGGTGGGGGATCCCGGCACGGCAAAGTCGCAGTTTCTGAAGTACGCCGCAAAGCTCGTGCCGCGCTCCGTCCTCACCACTGGCATCGGGTCGTCGGCAGCCGGCCTGACGGTGACTGCTGTGCGGGATGGCGGCGAGTGGCAGCTGGAGGCAGGCGCCCTGGTGCTGGCGGACGGCGGGGTGTGCTGTATTGACGAGTTTGGGAGCATCCGCGATTCCGAGAAGGGCACGGTGCTGGAGGCGATGGAGCAGCAGAGCATCAGCGTGGCGAAGGCCGGCATCGTCTGCCGCCTCAACGCACGGTGCTCGGTGCTGGCGGCGATGAACCCCAAGGCCAAGTACGATCTGGAGGCGTCGCTGCAGATCAACACGGCGCTGTCGTCGCCCCTGCTCAGCCGCTTCGACCTCGTACTCGTTCTCCTCGACGCCCCGGATCCCTTGTGGGACGAGCGCGTGTCGTCGTTCATCCTCGAGGGCCAGCGCGAGGAGGAGCGCGTGCCGTGGTCGTTCGACGAGCTGCAGGCGTACATCGCATTGGTCAAAACCACCATCCACCCGCAGTCAACGCCCGCCAGCGACCGCGTGCTGACGCGGTACTACCAGCTGCAGCGCCAGCGGGATGCCGCCAACGCGTCGCGCACCACCATCCGCCTGCTGGAGTCGCTGATCCGCCTGGCGCAAGCACATGCGCGGCTGATGTTCCGCGACAAAGTACTCAAGGAAGATGCCGTGATGGCTGTCGTTCTGATGGAGACCACCATGGGCGCTGCATCCATTCTGGGTGCTGATGCGTTGAGGACGGCGTTGCCGGGGGATTCGCAGAAATTCTACGGGCAGTTGGAGCACCTTGTATTTCAAACCCTAAATCTCTAAACAAACTGCTGCACGTTCTCCACCGCCGCCCGCATCTCGCGCGCCTCAGGGTCCAGCTGGCTGCCCACCTGGAACTCCAGCGCCGCCTGCCCGCACCGCCCCATGCCAAGGAGCGCCCTGCCCATGCGGAAGTGGCCCTTGCTCCACGCGCGCTTCAGTCGGGTCACCACCTCAGTGTCCCAGTACGCCTCCGACGCATGTCCCAGCTCCAGAAGGCACGCCGCACGATTGGACATCAGAACCGCCACCTCCTCCATCGACGTCTGCGCAGAGTCCCACAGGGGCCGCTGCGCCGCTACGTTGATGGCCTCCGTGTACTTCTGCGCCGCTTCGAAATGGCACTGCGCGCGGAACTGGTCGTTGCCCTCCGTCTTTAGCTTCTGGATCGCTGCTGCCAATTGCGGGTTCGGCGGAGGCAGCGCGCCGCGGTTGGCGGTTAGCTGGCGCGTGAGGAAGTTGTGCGTAGAGTAGTCTACGTTGCACTCTAGGCACACTTGCTTCGTGTGCGTGGTGCAGTGGAGGAGTCCGTCGACGAGCGTCACCGATGCCAACGACGGCAGCACGTGGGGGGTGGCGCCGGCTTCCGTGGGAAACAGGGGACGAGGTCCGAATGACGAAGCCATCTTTCAAAAATAAAATATTTAGTGGAAAATGCAAAGAGCAGAGAAAAGAGCAATGCTACTTCATGTATACTACTTCTTTTTGCTTCTTCGTGTGTCCATAGTTTATTGGCTACCATTGATTAAATCACTTGATCCTTATATTCCTCAGCCACGCATACTGTTTGAACTCCGGCTCCTCCAATTTGTACTTCACCATGCGCTGCAGCCACTGCCGCCCATTGCCACGCCCCCAGCAACGTAGTCAAAATTGGGACATGCCAGTCCCAAGAGCAACACGCATGGCGCAAACCCCCCTGTCAAACAGCGGGTTGTACCCAAAGCGCCAGCACTGGAACTGCCGCCGATCCCACACAACCATACGTCCTTAATACATAGTCGGAGAGCTCCTCAGAAGGAACCAATGCTTCGCCTACCACTGCCGCCATGGTCGCCAGTTCTTCAAGGGCCGGGAGCAACCCAATGATTGAGCCAATAATGGCAGGCAGCACATCAATCTGCATTGATTACATGTCAATAATGGATTTAAAATAATAGACCTCACTTCAAGCCTACGTACCAGTCTGGCCTGGCAGTCGGAGGTATTCCGCGTCCCGCGCTGAACTGTCACTAGACGGCAAAAAGGCTCAACAGCCTGGCCATGTTCCTCCGCTGGAAATCGACTGTCGTAGCTTGCATCCCACACGACTTCTACTATGCTTATTCTCTTGTCAAGGCCCCACACATCTTCACGAAACGCTGGTTAACAGTGTCAAACTGGTGGTATCACTTTGATTCCGGTGAAGACAAGCTTAGCGGGAAGATTGCTTTCTGTAACAACCCTCGACTCGTGGCCGGCCGCCTCTCTCATTTTATTCAGTGTCACCAACAGCCAGCCGAAGGCAACGACACCAGACTGCATCCGATCATCCGCCCCTTGGGGAATGACAGCTTTATTTTGTCTAATCAATAAATTTACGCTTAAAGATTGCGTCAAAAAAAAAAAAAAAAAAAAACTTTGAGCAGCACGCGCGCCGCGCAATATAGATGACGTTTCTTTTTATACTTTGATGCAGCGGCAGCCACGTACAGCAGCAATTAAAGGGGTCAAGGTGTCAGACATACAAGCATAAGGAGTAGCGCACAACTGGTATGGCTGTGGCGAAGCTAGCAAAGTATCCGCAGACGTCGAGAATAGGCACCATGCTCAGGGCTCTGTCCACGCAGGAACTGATGCATGGTCTGTACTTACATGACTCAGTGGTAATGGCGAGTTGGATTGCATTCCAGAGGTCGTGTAGGCGCTGATCTTACCAATAGCTCTGGGAGACAGTAGATGCCGCAAGCATGTACCCATTTGATAAATGCATATACACCCTGACAATGTGTCATTGTTTGCCCAGCTAGAGAGCTTTACCGATCTCTGTGCACGCATGCTGTTAACCAGTCTATTGGCCACGCTATTCGCCACCGCAATGGCTATGCTGCTATATTGTTTTAGGTACGAGGTACTCAGAGGCACGTGTTGCCTGTGGACTACCCACCTGGATCATTGGATCCTCTGGATTGGACAGCGTCCCTACTGCTTCTGCATTTGGCGCGGCACTGGCTCAAGTGGCGTCATTCTTTAAACAATACTTCACAGAGACTCTTGATGTTTTGCCATATGAGCAGACTTCTATGTATTGTAAAATTCTGGCGATACTAATCAATCAAAAATTGGTGGCTTATACGAATTCTTCTTTTGGCCATGGGCAGCCGACACCCTCATGCATGCCGGCAATTGTGTGTACCCTTATTGCATGTATTGGCAACATGCCGCCTGTCTTCGCCCAATGGTTTACCGTCAGATAAGTGGCGCTCAGTGTAAAGTGCGGATTTGTAGATCGCTCCTGCTGGGCCGGGTTGGGTTTGCACTCAGGCGTGGCTTTTCAGGCATGCCAAAAGTGCCAGCGCAACATCTCCCAAGGCATAGTAATGGTGGGTAGTTGAATATATACAGCCTCTGCTTTTTCTTCTTCTCTCCTCTTTTTGACATTCAGTTATTATCTCATTTCTAAAGCTATCGCCCTTTAAACATCTTAGCCACCTACACTCGCTCTATTACTTACAAACGCAACACAGTTTATCTCTATTATATACCTTTTACTCTATCACATCTTGTATTCTTTCTTTTGAAAATGGAGAGTAACGAGCTCAGCCGCCTTATCGCAAGCATCAACGTGCTCATTGATCGAGGCAATGAACCCGTAGCTCTCACCATTGAACAGATAGTCCAATATCTGAACATTATGGGCGGTAAACTTGACGATGTGCTTACTCGTCTTGTTAGAATGGTTGCTGCCACTGTGGCGGCAACACCCACTGTCCAAACAGACCTCGCTACTCCAGCTGGTACTGGCTCCATTCCTCTTCCCTGTCGGCCCTTGGCAGCTCAGCCTGTTGCTCGTACCATTACAGCTCCAAAAAACAAGGGCACAATTTCAAGTGATGACGCACCGGAATCTTCGCAGGCACCCAAACGCCGAAGGGTAGGCACTCGGAAAACTGGCATAGTAGTGGTGGTGTCATCTTCTGACGATGACAGCGAATCTGGATCAAATGGTGGGTCATTGGCCAGAAAGCGGGGTCACTTGCCGAGCCAGATCCTCGATGTCTCAGGCAATGAGATAACACCGGCACGACTGTCCATCATATACGGGCCATTTACACTCCTCGTATTGCCAATAGTACCGAGGCTATACGAGCTTATCCTTGGTTGTCAGATGTATTCTGACAATGTCCAGCCAGCAGAGTTTAACACGAGACTGGTCAAGACTCCTGGGTTCAAGTTCTTCATACCACGCCACTCTGTTACCTATTCGAATTTCCTTCAGCAACAGGACTCCGAGTTTTTGGCCATGCACAAGAATCTGGATAGACTTCTCAAGCAGAACGCAGCAGTACCCGCCCCACTCATGTGCTATACTCTAATGACTCTTGTCTGTATGCCGGTTAAGCAGATGACGGGCCCCTTATTAAGCGAGTTGTTTACGGCGCTAACCAAGCAGCGATTGGAATTGGTAAGAGTAGCTACCGATAAAGAAGTTCGGCTGCTGTCTGACGTCGAGATGTACACTATGGCGGAACAATGGATTCGGGACTTGTGCATATATCTCTCCAATGACAGTCGCGTGCAATCTTCGATGGACCTTTCTGAAAAATGCTTCGACGAGTACAGCATCAGATGCCTGGTCGAAGGAGATATCAATAATATCTACGACGTGGATGGTGCTATCGCCATGGATATGCTTAACCGGAATGTGCATAACAGCTACTTGTTTCTTGGCATCCTTCCGGGTGAGCTGAGGGAGTATTACAAGTATATAATGTTTACTATGACTGGGCATACCGACTCTCGCATCACCGACAGTCTGAAGGTGTCTAATAGCTTGCACAGTCCGCCCGAGTAAATTCGGTATACTTAGCTATTTTATTGGTTTTCAATATAAAGCGACAAGAGTATAGTTGCTTTCATTCTCAATCCATTTACGACAATATTTGTTGCATTTCATATGCGGAGTGCCTGAGTATGACAGAGGGGAACAGCAGGGTACTTACTTCCAACACGTTCCTTCTGTTTTTCTAGTTGGAGATTTAAATACTCCCATCCGAGAGACCGAGTGTGTAACTCGACAGGGGTGGTACGAGTAGCTTGGGATTAACGCCAATACGCATTTTATGTTGGCGGGTTCAGCGCTTGGGTAGGGCCCCTACTCCTTACCTTGCTGGTTTAGGTTCGGTTCCTGCCGTATGCACGTTGTTCTTTTAGTGTTGTTCTAACGTCAATTTTGTGAGAATTTTGTTGCGAAATTATTTTTTATAGTCTTTAGGCGCAGTTTTATTAGAATTCATAAATCAAAATAAATTAACCGGCCAAGAAAAGATCAGTTTTCTCTCAGTGCATCCTGTGAATTTTGAAGAGTAACGTTAACAATCGGAGCTTGAATGACACTTGAGGTGTCTGCGTTCAGAGAAATTTGTAAGGAGTCAGTATCGTTGATGAGGTGGCCATCCAGTGCGTTTGTCGAGTTTTAAGAAAGATACCTTTCCGCTGAGCTCGTATTCGCCTGGATCAGAATGATACCAGCTGTTAAACACCTGCAACTAACGGTGTATGGAAAAAATCGATGGTCCTTCAATTTTATGAGAATTATCAAACAGAAGGATATTCTCGATATAATGTTACGGTTAGCCAAAGGCTAACGTAGTGTTGGGTGCCCACCCGCCTACATCCCTCATAAAACGGCCAAGTGCTATTGATTAAGTTTCTCTAGGGGCAAGGAGAGCTTAGTAACCTGCATATACAGGTGGAGTTAGGATGTCTTGGGAACTGGATTTATTCTTAAACTAGAAGTCTGTTTTAAACATACTGACCATCAGCAGCGATGACCTTGGCACACTATCCCAACAACTTGTTGACAAGGTCCATATAGTCCCCATCCTTGATCTTGCTAATCGATTTCTCCCAATCAATTTTCAATTCGGTCAAATTTGATCTTGTCCTCATTTCCATCTGGCTTTTCAGCAGAGGGAAAAAGTAGAAGTCGCAGGGTGCCAGATCTGGAGAGTATGGAGGTGCCTTGACAAGATGGAACTTGGGTATATCCATATCCTTAGGAAGACGATGTGGTGGCGCATTGTCAAAGTGCATCCAAAAATTTAAGGACCCATGATCCCGAAGAGGTTCCTGGCTGCTGCACCCAAATTTTCTACAACCCGTTGAATGATTTATCCACTGAAAATGGCTCGATCTATAAACTTTCTTAATAGAGGGCAGTAATTGAGGAGGCGTCCATTTGATGATAGAGATAATGTTCATAGGTCCATTCTATCCCAGAAACGTGGCCATATTGATGTCATTATGCACTCATCAATTCCCTTGAATCCATGATATTTGTTATGAATTGACAGCGTATTGATGAGTATCCCAGTCTTTTTGTCTGGTACAAGGTTAGTATGCATGCATCCGTGCGTTTGGTATTCTTTACTTTAAACCTCCCAGTGTGTGCGAGCTGTCCTTCAGATGATTTGGTTCATAGCAAAAGTGGCACCAAATGATCCAAATGGCGCTTGAATCCAGACCGCTCACCTACGATGTAGTTCGCCCTGTAAAAGTCACAGTACCCGATGGTGACCAACCCATGCCATGTTATCCTAGGGTCCTTGGCTATTGCATCGCGAAATAATTCCATCAACTTGTCATCATTGAGCAGCAGAGTTCTGCCTGGTCCGGGGCGATCTTCAAGGTTAAAATCGCCTTGCTCAAAGTGGCCATACCACCGTCTAATGGTGTTCATACTAACACTCATGTCTAGCCCTAGGTCGCGAATATACGAGAGAGCAACATCATAAGAAAGACCGCGTCCAAAACAGACCAAGATAAAAACACGATTGTGAGGCTGAATTTCTTTCTTGAAATTTGTAGTCAAGTTTGGAGAATAATAAATTCTTTTAGGAGGCATATTTAATAATTGTATTAGGTATCATAGCAAAGTAAGAGAGTAAAAGGTGGTTATTCTCTGATGTCTTGGAAAAGGAAAGGACAGGGGGGGCAGAGAGGTTCTAGGCTTTTATGCACCAAGGACATCCTAACTCCACCTGTATTTTGATTTCTGAAAAAATAAACCTAAAATTGGGCCAAAAGGGCCACATACCCAACACTACGTTAGCCTTTGGCTGACTATAACATTATATTGATGGATACGGCTCGCTAGATAGAAAAAACCTGTTGGGTGCGGTATTACACTACAAAATATAAATACGAAAAATTTGCTAAGGAAGTAGCTAACAGAAAAAGAAAAAGAAAGCGTCGCAACACTTGAAAGTGCAAAAAATGGTCCAAGCAAAGCAAAATAATCACTCGGCTCGACTCGATTGAGCCGAATGCCAAATCGTAAACAATCAATCGGCATCTACACTGGGAACTTTGGCCACCGAAAAGTGATTCAAAATCAGTTCATCGGCGAGAAGTGCTTTAGCGGCGACGTCCGCCAAGCTAAGAATGATTTCAATGCCACCATCCCTACTCTGCGGCATAAAAAAGCACACAGACTTATACACGACCTTGACCGGCCTACCCCACCCAAAGTCAATATCATAGAACGGAATCGACCTCGACACATTCACTGCCAACAGTTTAGGCACTCCACCTTTCCCCACATATTTGTTTAAACTATCCGCATACCAGCTATTGTCCATAGCAAACAGCCCCAGGATATGACCAAACTCCGCCACACTAAACTCACGCACGCAGTCTTGAATCCACCCCGCCACACAACCCACGCCCTCTTCAATGATCTGCGCCCTCGGAGCACACATATATTTCGCCATCGATGCATTGCCCCAGTACTCGGCAAATCGGGGGTCATTGCGGATCGTCAGAGACGATGAAAAATACGCCTACTCGGCCTCGGGATACGACAGCGCCAGTGTGCGCTAGAGGAGTGCCGAGATAAAGTTGGGCACGGAGATTCTAGGACACATGGTATCTCTCGTTTGTGCCAGTTTTTTCACAGCCGCCACATCAGCGCTCAGTATGAAGAGACTTGCCGGCGCCTTGGCAGTCACCGGCGCCTCCGCCCCAGCGGCGTTAAACTCCGCCAAGTGTTTCTCAAATGGCGTTGGAGATACCGTCACTGCGTTCTCAGTCACCTGCGCCCAAAACCTCTCACGGTCCGTATCCATCCCCCGCGGCACGCCATTTGCGCCGCAAGCCATGGCCTTTGCCACCAAACCCCATTCCACGACAAGCCGACAATACGCGCCCATATCCACGATACCATGGCTGAGCATTAGGAGCACGCCAGCGCCATCGCTCATATACACTACGTCCAGACTCACCAGAGGGTCGCCTCCCATTGGATTAATCACGCCTTTGGCCATCTCGCAAAGTAAAATCTTGGGCTGCACATGCGGTAATAACCTCGCCTGCCGCATCGCCATAATAGTGCACTCGTCGTCCACATGCCTAGTCACAGGCGGGAGCCTGGGCGCGGTCGGGTTAACAGTTACTAGATAGGACATGGAAGAGTCATCGGTCGGTTTTCGTAGGTCTGTGCCCAATGCGTGAGGCAGACACGTGGTGAGCGTGCGGTAGAATGACGTTTTGAGAATATCAAAATCCATAAACTCTGGCGTGCTGCCAGATGAATTTTCAAAGTAGAGGGGTGCCAGGATCGGCAATTGTACAGTGCAGTTGGCTGGACACAGACCAAGCGATTGTTCCTTTGCGTCTTCACTGGCAAGCATAGTAAAAAAGCTTTAAAAAGTGTTATTTAGGTTAGGCAAAAAATAAGCAAGTTCTGTTCGTGCAAAATGGTTCTCGAATTGTTTCTTGTGGACACTGTGGCTTTATTTTGTTTTCTCCCTTCGAGCCGTTTGAGAGACAAGAAATCTGCTGTGTTTTCCAAATCCAGTTGGTGGCGTATAAACGCCACACTCCCTTATTGCCGTGGCATATCATCAAAGATTAGATTACAGGTATACAACAATGAAGATATCTATACCCACATGTTGAGTTCACGTGAAGAACGAGTGTCATCCTACTCAGTGTTCAGTCGTCATTACTCGGGCTGATATATCTAGTATACTTGTTTCAAACTTTATGTTCCAGGATTGCATTGTCTTCTATTTAACTAACTCGTACAAAGCCAGTCCGGTGTTTTGTTCTTGCCAATGGGTACACCATCCTTTTTCCCCCTCCCTTCCCAACCTTTACTCGGGCTAAAAACCACTACTATTAGCACACTAATTGTGTCTAACACGGTATGCAGCCACGCGCCACCCACCATGCATATTATTTCAAAACGACATGAGAAGAGTATCTTTTGCCGAGTCCTTTTTTCGTCATCGTGTACAATGCTTTACTGCTCCCGGCTAGTTGAAGGGGATGAGAGGGAGTGTCAATAGCTCTTTCTTAGTTGCAGCCTACAAAGTCTACTCGTTTGTTCAAACAACAGCTTTTTTCCCCTCTTGTTCGATTTTCCCCCTTGCAATTTTCACTTATAACTTATTATGTTATGTCGAACCATTCGATAGGATCAGCCACTTCAAAGGTCGAGTACATCGACGTTGGTATTCTGGGTGGTATCATCGAGTGCTCAGAGAATTTGCCCGGAATGGTCAGAGATGAGCCCGATGTCAATAGCATTGACCAGCAAGAAACGCAAATGCTCAACCGGTACTGTCGCAAAGTCGATATGCGCATCCTAGCCTACGCAATTGTTTTGTGCATATTGAACCAGAGTGACCGCGGGTCTATCGGCGTAGCAAAATTGGCCGGGCTAGAGTCGGATTTGCATATGGTCAAAAATGATTTCAATATTGCCACGACCCTGTTTACCGTCGGATACCTATCGCTCGAGATGTTTTCCAATTTTATACTCAAGCGCGTGGGTGCATCCCGCTTGTTGCCGACCCTTGGCGTGATTTGGGGTGTGGTATGCGCCTTGCAGGGCGTGATTCAGACAAAGTCTCAGCTCTTTCTTATGCGCATATTGTTGGGCATGGCTGAATGCGGGTTCACTGCGGGTATCTTGCTCATACTCTCATTCTTTTACCCCAAGGACAAGCTTACAACTCGTGCCGGTCTGTTTTACTTGAGCTCGCCGCTAGCCAACGTGGTCTCCGGTCCTCTGGCCTCGGCTCTCTCGCATATCCATCATCCATATATCAAGCGCTGGCAATGGATATTTATTCTCGAGGGAGCTATCACCGTCATAGTTGCTCTATTGGGCTATTACATATTGCAGGATCACCCGGAGAAATGCCGGTTTCTCAACGACGAGGAAAAGCGGTTTATCATTAAATACAAGAGGCGCGATGGCACATTAGGTGGGTCACAACACTTGTCGTTTAGTGACACGAGGCGTGCACTCAGCGATTGGCAGCTATGGTGTATGACATCTATCACGTTTGCTGTTTGCGAGGCATGTGGGTCAGTTTCTGTGTTTGCCCCTGAGTTAATTAATGACCTGGGTTTTACGTCGGCGCAAGCGCAAGCTATGAGCGCCTTGCCGTCAGCGTGCGGCGCTGTAGCTATTTTGCTGGCTGGAAAAACTGTGCGGGTTTGTGGGAGCCACTGGTTGGCTTGCTCGCTAGCCCTGTTCACAGCTCTGGTGGGAAGCATAATGATGGCTGTCACGCTCAATGTTTCCGTGCGCATGATTGGGCTGTGTCTCCTGGGTACTGGCGGGTTTTCGGGGCTGGGTACTTCACCTGGCTGGAATATTACGGCAAACTCGCAGACCGTGGCAAATTCGGCCGTCGCTGCTGCTCTGACTGTGTTCATGTGCTCACTATCGGGATTTGTTATGTCTAATGTGTTTCTTAATCGGGATGCTCCGCAGTTTGTGATTGGACATACCACCAATATCGGTCTGATATCCATGGGTATCGTGGCTTGCGTTGTAACTCGCCTCAGCATGGGTCGCCGTAATAGGCGCTTTGAGAGGGAAACGTCTGAATTTGACGACGGCTTTAGGTTTGTGTATTAACTAATATAACATTCGTAATTGCACAATTTTGTTTTTTGGCGGAAATCTTCTCGAATGTTGTGGTTGAAATAATAAACGAAATATATGCTAATAGTAGTGATTGTGAGTAATAGCGAAACTAAGTAATCCCTTTCAATGCCTTGCATAGAAGCGGGCCATATATGCTGGCCCACTCAGAGACTTCTACAGCTTGCTTGAGCCGGAGCTCGGCTCGTCTCAACATAACCCCGCTGGCGAGCACGGGTGGCTCAAGGTTCTGCACGAGTACAGGGGTGGGGGATTCGATGGCTGGAGTGGTCACGGTTACTGCGGGTGCTACTGCTGTCGTTCCAATTTCTTGATCTAGGGACTCGGCCACTTGGGGTGTAGCCTTTGCAGCTGGCTTGACCTTTTTATGGGGATGATACCCCGCTATTCCGTCACTTGCTTCAAAGTAGGGCGGGAGCCATTCGCTGTGGACTTTTTCGGTGAGTGAAGAATCGTCGCAGTGCGCTAGCTTGTAGGTAGTGGCCGAAATGCACTGAACCACTTTGATAGGACCAGTGACTCTAATAACCTCGCGTCCAAGCGGGTTGATAGATAGGTGACACCTCAGTACCAATGACCCCAGTGGTAGGATAAGTCGTTGGATTTCCCGATCGAAAAAGGCTTGGCGTCGCGTCTCTTTGTCAAGTCTATGCTCGCGGACTTGATCAAGGTGTGCCCCACTGTCTGCGACTTCGTCGTTAGTTTCTAGAAGTAGGGCAGGCTGCCTTTTGCCATCGGTGGGATGCCTGATCTTTCTCCCAAAGATAATAGTGGCTGGACTTGCGCTGGTCGCCTGCGAGTGTGTGCCGTTTAGATTAAGCACCACGCGATCGAGCGAAATCCCCCACTGATGTAGTCCAGCTGTCCCGATTTGATCGATATACATCCGTTGCAGCCCCTTTTTGATGCGTTTGACGGCAGTCTTTGCGACGTTCGCCTGATGATGATGTTTTGACGTCATGTGTAATACTAATATGTCAGCCGTAAGGCACTAATGAGAAGATAAAGATTTATTCCAACGTAACATAATAAACGGCTTAAAATACATATCGGTTTACTTGATTTCAGTGTCCTTGATCTAATCCGCAGCTGTATAGCAGTGGATCTTAAATCGACGTGACACAGAGTGCTGCCTGTCGGCTAAGCTATGATACACTATATAATGTTACGGTTAGCCAAAGGCTAACGTAGTGTTGAGTGTCAACCCGCCTACATCCCTCATAAAACAGCCAAGTGCTTTTCGATCAAGTTTCTCTAGGGGTAAGAAGAGCTTAGTAGCCTGCATTTATTTTGATTTCTGAAAAATAAACCTAAGATTGGGCCGAAAGGCCCATCTACCCAACACTACGTTAGCCTTTGGCTAACCGTAGAATTAGTGAATTAAAAATAATAGACATCACTGCAGTCTACATACCAATGTGATATTAGAGGCTAGCCGGCCAGCGCCGTCAGTAGTGACATGAGGTCCATCTCCGGCTGAGCCGCTTTGACACTAGTGATCTTGTTCTTCCATCCACCAAACAGCAGACGCCGCAGACGCGGCGCGTGTTCTTTGAACTCATCCGCCCTAATCATCTTTTTCGTGTGCGCTATAAACAACGGGCGATTAGCCGCCGGGACAGCCGCGTAGTCAAAGCTAGGACAAGCCAGCGCCAAAAGCAGGACGGACTTTGCAGCAAACTCAAAGTTCTGTCCCTGCAATATCAGCAGCCGCCAGCAGCGAAACCGTTTTCCCGCTGGATAATAATTTTTGCACACATACGCAGGAAGCTCCGCCTCAGTGAGGCCGTCGGGGAGATCGGCGCCTGGCGAAAAATACGTGCGCAGATCTGACAGAAGAGGTAGCGCCTTGGTCAGCTCGATAACGTCCCAAAACGTCAGCGGCGTGTTTGGCAGCTCCAGGACCTGGATTTCGGCATACTCGCCAAACACCGGAACTAGAGATTTGAACAAAGGTACGTGCAGGCTACATTTGGTATCGTGGACCGGCGCATTTGGCCCGATACTCAGCACATACCGGATGTACTCGGCATTTGTCGTAAACAGTTTCTGTTCTGGCAACGAACGCTGCCCAAGCCTGACGCAGTGCAGCTTTGGATGGCTGAGAGGAGTAAACACCCCGTGTCTCTTCAATATCTCAACCAACTTGGGCCCCAGATTCAGATCCAGGTACAGGAGACTGCGGGCGTTGCCTCGGAATGGCGTATCATCCCCAAAACAATACTCAGTCTCGATAGTCAGGTGCTGGAGCCTGGGGAATGGCACTACGCCTGGATGAGTGGGCCACTTTGTTAGACTGAAAGTCGCCGCAGCTTCCAGTCTTAGCGTGTGCAAGCGTGGGTACTGGACATCGCCGGCGGCACTCTGAATAAGGGGTGAGATGTCGTCAAGTTTAGAGAACTGGATACACAGGTATTGAAGGGTCGACGCGCTGCGCCGCGCTATCTGCAATACCAATGTGCTGTCATCGTTTTTCTTATCCATATCCGCATACATCAGATAGCTCAGCCCCGCCGGCTGCATCTCCAGACGCATGGGCCTGCTATAGATTTTATACTCGACATTATCGGCAAGTTGGCCAAGCTGCTTGACAAGACTGCCCCAGTGATGCTCGTAAACCTGCGGTATGTCCGAGGAGCTAAAAGTCGTCGATATGAGGACCTTCCGGATGAGGGGCGCCGCTTTCTTAATATGCCTCACGAACTCCCTAATATTGGACTCGATAGTTGACGGCGTAATTCTACCATCAATCATACTTGACTTTGGGGAACGCGGCATGAGCGCGACAAACAGCGACAACGCCCTAGGGAACGTGCAATCGCTAAACGGCTTGCGACTCAGAACGTCCATCGCCGTCCCTCGGCATATATCCAAATAGTCCAAGTGGAAATACACGTCGCGCGCATACAGGTAAGTAGGAAAGCTGGTGCTTCCAAAGTGGGACATCCAATACGAAAGCAGTGCGCTGCCTTCGTATGAGGTGGGCGCGATGCGGATCGTGAAGATTTTGCTATAGTGAAAGACCGCCACTGACCGAAGATTGTGACACACGCTCAGCAGCGGCAGCAGAGGCTGCCCGTGCTCATGTTCGATTCTGTCAACTCCATCAAACATCAAGCGGCTGTTGCCTACGGCGTGATTGACTATCATCCGGGCCACATGCAGTGGGAGAGTTTGGAGTGGCGACAAAGTAGGCATTATCAACTGGATTATGAAACAGGTATAGCGAGAAAGCTAATGAGAGGAGAAAGAGGCGAGATCGAGCAACTGTTTCATCATTAATACTCGATTGAGCAAAATACAATCGATTCCAAATCTTACATTTTAGATCTGATTTATAGCTAAGAACTGATGACGTCACATAAAGTAAAAACTAAATGCCTAGCAATAATTAAACCACGGTTCAGTACATGCGATAAGTAATATATACTTTAGCAGGTCTGTCAACCATCACACAACAAGCGACGCAAGCGAGGCGCATATGGCCTAAATCTGACCAAGTCAATAGTCCTCTTCAATATCCCCATGAACGACTTGCGCCGTGTCTGATAAACAGAGATGTCGAAATTGGGGCACAACAGGGCCAGTAGCATCATACACGCAACGGTATCCGTCTGAATTACAACTGAAGGATCCCCGAGATGCCAGCACCTGAATCGCTCACCCATCGGGGCATATGTGGATACCATGTACTCGGGAAGCTTGACCTTGTTGATGCCATCGGGCATTGTGCCAACTGTTGGACATGGCGCGTGTAGATCGGACAAAAGTGGCAGCGACTTGATCAAGGAAATAGCTTGCCAAATGTCAAGTATGGTGCTTGGAATCGACAGGACCTGGATACACGAGTGGTTGCCAGGTGATGCGAGAGGTGGCAGTAGCCCATTTGCAGAGGCTAATCCTTTGATTATGCGTACGGGCGCCCGTGGACCAATACTGAGGGTAAATCTAACGGCTTCGGCATATGTGGCAAATGTGTCGGGCACATATCCATTCAAACTTTCAAAACCAACACATTGCAGCCGTGGATGACTGGTTGGCGTAAATACGCGGTGTTGACGAAGCATAGATACAGTAGAGCTGTCAATTCTCAACACTAAGCTCTCCAGTAAAGCCGCGTTGCCTCTGAATAATGCGTCATCGCCAAGTGAGCATTGAAGTTTAACGCTTAGACGCCGAAGTAAAGGAAATGGCACCGCTCCAGGAAAGGCAAGCGACCTTGATTCGCCCCACATCTCATAATCCTGCAGCTTCAGGGTGTGCAAGCATGGATAAGTTGTGTAGTCGCCGTCAGGACTCTGAATGAGATCAGCCAGGTTTTCGGAAACATCTGTGTTGAGACACACAGACTGCAACGTCTGTGCATTTTGCTGTGCCAATTGTATAACTGAGAAGCCGCCACGTTCATCCACATAGCGGATATGAACCAGTTCGTGGATATCGTCCAATGACAATCTCCCTAGAAAACCGCTACTGTTCCTGCAATCGTATTCGATGCGAGTGCCAAGCTGATATAACTGCGAGACCAAGTCCTCTAGATGGCCACCACAATCTTCGTCAGGGTTGAAAGAGCTGCGCAACTTCACTCTAACCTCGGTGGCTTTGGGAAGCACCTGTTTGACCCGCATTACGAAAGCGATAGTGTGAGCCCGATGCCCCTCGCATTCGTCTTCCGATGAACTCGATCCATTGGAATCATCTAACGCACTCACGTTTCCAGTCGCATACGACCCAATTAGGAGTGTAAAAGTGCGAACAAGCGGAAATACACAATGCTTGGGAATTTTGTGATAGAGAGCTCTCAATGCCGCGCCAGAGTAAATTTCATTCTCATCTGCATCTAAACACAACTCTTTAGCCATCCGGTGCACAGAGTGGCCGAGACCTATGTGGCCTTTATGTGAGGTCGACTTGCTGGGTCTTATTTGAGAGGCTGCACCAACCACTACACTAAAGTAGCTGCAATAAAGCGGATAAGCAACAGCACGAAAGTTGCCACTAACCCACAGCAATGGCTTTAGCAGTATCAGATATTCGTACGAGCCGATGGAGACGTCATCAAACACCAGGCGACTACTGCCTACGAGGTGGTTGATAATTAGTCGAACGGCGTGAGGTGGGAGAAATTGCAAAGGTGAAAGAGCGTGCATTTTGTTGGAAATTTTAAATGTCAATGTAAAAATAATTAAAGAAAAGAAAAGGGAACTAGAGCCAGAGCCTGCGATTGCTTGTTGACGTTGCCTGATTTGGGATTTGCAAGCCACGCCGAGCACTTTCCGAAACCCAACCATACAGAGATGGGCCATCTACAGATGCATGCATATGTGGTGGGGTGAAAAGGGCGTGGATCTTGGCAAAACCACCTCAGGGAGGCATAAGAGCCCATGCGTGGAGTGCAGTTGTCTACTCAAGTTCTTGAGGCCTGAATTGCTTTAGAAACCGAGCATCTGCAAAGTTACAGTGTGTAGATCCTATCGATAACTAGTGCGCACTAGTCAAATCGTTCTTTTGTAGAACCATGGGCGTTGCATAAATGTCACTTGCGTGTAATAGGCGCTGACGTTGTTGCGATTGGACAGGGCAGTGCAGATGCACACACTGATACATCAAGTGTTACATCTGATCATAGCGACATAGAGAAAAAGATTTCATCTGAGGGCTTGTAACATTTAAAATTAGGCTTTATATCACTTGTTGCGTTGTAAACGTGGAGTATTTAAGGCTGGGCAGCGATTAGCGTACCCTGTTGAAGCTATGCCTCAGATAATAATAACATTATTCCCTTCACTTGTTTATTCTCCACTTATAACAAATTCGATAATACTACTGAATTGTTTAGCCATGCTTGCTGTTCTAGCCAAGTGCAAAGCCATGCCACACCAGCCATCTCCAGCAGCGAGTTTGCGATGAATTAGAGTGTCTGTGAGCATGCCGAGCTCTGCGCGAGGGTGGGACAGAGCACCAAACATAGCTGCAGCCTTGACAGAATCTGCTGCGTGGTTTGCAAAGTCTTTCTCTCTAAAGTTCGCGTGGCCGACTGATGCACTATGCAACTGAACTATCAGATCACCCAGGGGCTTTGGGTTATTCCTGTTAGAAGAATACTATGAATAGAATAAATACAAAAACACATTAGAGAATCCTCCCCAATCCCCTGCCTAGATGCTGGGTGGGATAGGATATGAATACTACAAGGGTAATACTATGGTCAACAAGACATGTTGATATCACCACATGTGACAATTCCACTAAAATTCAGTTAACAGCTTTCCCTTCTCCAACTCGCGAGTTGTATCGGACAACTTTACTCCAAGCACAAGTTCTGCCAGCACGTTGCGCCATACAAGTACAAGCTTCTCATTCGGAATACAGACAGTTCGAGCAGTGCGGCGAGTCAGATAGCCAGCTTGGAGGCATATGCTGAGAAAGGCAGCATCGGAAAACTGGTTGTCCTCAAAGTATGAGGCCACTAGTTTAGTGTCGCCAAGCTTAACCAATGCTCGCGGGGTGTCCGACGGCGCCAGCTGCTCCTCAACGGGTAGATATTTATGCTCTTCGTACTCGCGGATCAACGTCTGTAACAGGCGGGTGGCTTCGGTGCAGTGCTTCTTGCACTGGTCCATTATAAGCTTCGTGGTACCTGTAATACTAATAAGTTGGCCTTGAGGCACTAAAGATAAGATAGAGATTTATTTCAACATATCATGTAATAAACGTCTTTAAATACATGTTGGTTTACTTGATTTCTGTGTCCTTGATCTAATCTGTCGCTATAGAGTTGTGGATCTTAAATTGGCGTGACACTTGGTAGGACTATTGTCTCTGTGATTTGCAAGTACAGAGTGTTTACATCAGAGAGCCATCCAAGGCTGCGACTGGTCGGTTTTTGGTGCGGCAATTATCTGGTACCACATGAATTTTCTACAAACGTCAAAGCCCTGCAGTCTATTCTAAGTATTGGTACCCAGGCGTCTGCACGAGGGATTAATTTACCTGCAACGGGTGTCAAGTTGATCCAGGCAATAACACCACTAGATTGCCACCCATCCATGCAGGTCCTATCTCTACGTTCGACAACATTGGATCTCTGCGAGGTTATTACCCCGATAAAGTTGCTCCCGCTTCTGTCTGACCTACACACTATGTCTCCGACTGTTGGGACATTGGCTAATAGTATTGCCCTGGATGATCTTCCTGCGTACGTGGTTGCAACTTTTGCACCAATGGGAATGAGATTCCTACGCTGGGTTCTCATTTATAACGACGAGGACAATATCGGGGAGAGCGTTGCTAATTGTGTGTTATTGTTGGCATTAGCGTGTCCCAATTTTATGCGTGCTTCACCATTTTACGACTCGCCTAAGAATATCTTAAAGATAGCGAGTATGGCGAAGAGGGCTATTGCAACTGACTCGTTCAATCCCTATGCTCAACGTTTGTAATGCATTAAATTCCACAGTGATTAAAGACAATAAAATATGATCTTCGGTTAGTGTTTATGATCCATTGGTACTTGATATTGAGCAAGAAATTGATGGCATAATATATACTCCTGCTCCACACCATCGCTGATTTGGCAATGAGCAGTCTTGCAAATACATTTGATTAATGTGCCGATAAATGGCACATCTGAAATAGATGTGTCGGGGGTTCACTAAATTGTATCTCATATCCTAAATATGAATGATTTCTATTAGAAAAACTATGCAATCACTAAAGTGCAGCTTTTAATGACTACCCGACCCAATAGATATTTAAAAGGCTGGTGGCATTCAGCTTGTCGACACAATTCTCATTAATATCCTCGAATATTTTCCTCCACATATAGATATACATTATAAGATGTGCACCAGCGACGCCCATAGTACTGGACTACTCAACAAACACATATGTGCATTTTGTCATGTCAGTTTCAATAGATACGAGGAGTTGCAAGATCACTATTTCATGCACCATTCATAATCTACACACTCAAGACGTATAGCCTATAGAAATAATTAGTTTAATGTTCTACAATATACAACATTTCTGCGTATTAATGTTACAGTTAGACAAAGGCTAACGTAGTGCTGGGTGACAACCCACCTACATCCCTTGCTTCAAGTGCCAGCGTGCACGCAGCACAAAGTGGAGTGGAGTGAATACAAGGAACCTTTCTGAGAGTGTGTATTATGAAACAAGGACTTTTCAACACGGAGTAAGTGACAAAGATATCTAGCTACGATACAAGGCTGAATGCCTATGTTATTGGGACGTCCAGACTAGCAGTTGCGACAAGCCAGCGAGCAGCAAGTCAACGAGAATATCATTGGTGCACATGGCATGGGCTGTTTCAGAACATCGCATGTTCGGCCTGCACAGAGGGACCCAATGCGAGGGGGTGCCATGTCTTTGAGACCCAATCTGTATCATTTGATGGGCTGATTCGATCAGAATCAGATCTAGCCTGCTAGTGATTAGCAAGCCAGTCGCTCCTGGAGTTTGGGGTCAGACTTTTTCTCCTTTGCTTACCTCAATTCTCTATTTTATCTTTATTGTACTTTTATCTGTGGCTTTTGGTGCATGCGTAGTATTGTTTTATCTCCCGCCAGACGACTGTTTTTAACGCAAATGTCGACGCATTCCAAGCCAGTGTCCGGACCGATGGAGATGCTTATCCGCAAAAACATCACAGACGCCTGCAAGCCCACAGTGCTAAAAATTGAAAACGAGTCGTACAAGCACCGGCACCATGCGGCTATGCGAGATGTCGATAGCACAGAGACGCACTTCAAAGTGACCGTAGTGTCAGAGATGTTTTCTGGACAAAACCGTATTCAGCGACAGCGCTTGATATACTCGTTGCTTAAGGCCGAGATGGCGATGGAGGGCGGTATACATGCACTGACTTTGGTAACCAAGACGCCCGAAGAGCACGAGATTGTTCCTAAAGCTTTAAAGCCTGACACTCGTTAAGAAGCAACTAAAGCTCTGTGGCGAATCGCTAACACTTTGGTGGTGCTGGACCGGCGGTCTGCGAGGGTTTTGGTAGATCGCTTGCCTCTTGAATATTCCTTGCGCTTCCTCCAGCGTTGGCTTCTGTGAATAGCATTGGCGTCGCGCCGTCCATAATTGAATATATCTACGCTCTCTGCGCGAGCAACCCTCAACACCTTCTGCGACATATGCAAAGTCATATTTTATAGCCCTCCCAAAGGATACTGCGTGAGTTGTGCAATGATTTGGAGTCGCGGTTGTGCCATGGAAAGATTTCTCGTCTGCATGCCGACTCCTGGCTTGGTTGTACCCTTTCACGACTGACAAGCACTCTAACGGGCATGACATGGCGTGTGCCTCATTTGCGTGGTTAGCATATCTCAACGCTATGATGCTAAGTACATTACAGCTAAGACACGCCGACGATAACGACTCGCGCACCACAATACTTGGCGGTATGAGGGCTCTCGTGATCCATAGCATGTAGACAATGTCAGTCCTGGGACTTGCCGAGAAAACCCTTACAGCCCGACCTGGGCAGCTATTGAAGGTGCAGTCTCACTCCATGCCAAGACTGCGCCCATCTGGGGCAAGGCTGCGGCGATTAAGGGCACCAACAGCCTGTGGACGATGATTGAGGCTATCCTCGAGGGCTTCCTCGAATCATCCGACGTCCTCCCACCGTATTATGAGGGCAAGAGCTCCTTTGCTCCTGAAAACAAGGCCAACCCGCGCGGCCCAGGCTCCAAGATGCTGCTGCTGCAGACATTCTCAAGCCAGCTGTGCATGCTGTCGACGTCGTCTGAGGGCATGGGAGTCGTGAAGGGTGAGGGCAAAAGCAAATCCAAGGACAAAAACGACATTGTCGTCATTACCACCATGCACCAGGTCAAGGACCTCGGGTGGAAGCATGTTTATTATTTAACTATAAAGTATTTACTAAATTTTATTGCCCTGGTCCTGTTCCATAGAGAATTTGGCTTGCCAAGTCTGACTTTTTTTTGAATGCTTGCCCCCAGCGCAGTTCCTTCCATTCAAGTACCCTGATTCCTACTTCGTTGTCCTTGCGTGTAACATCTATTGTTGACGTTGGATGTGCACCTTGGCCATCTGGTTGACATAGTTGTAGCACACATCCACTTGCACTAAAGGGCCCCTTTACTGTCTGTAACTTGTCAGCTATTTCTTCTAGCGTAGAATCAATATCCACCTTATAATGAAACAGCTTACCTGTTGCCAGATTATCTCTACACAGCACAAACCCGACCTCTTCCATCTTCATTGTTGATATTGTCAAGTAAATGGAAAATAAATAATTAGGCTGATGGAAATATAGAGAGAAAGAAAAGTTTTGTCTGCTGGTATGGTTTTTGTCTTTTTTATAGGCACCTTCAGTCAAGGCTGTACACTATTTTTTTCTCACAATCAACGATGCCCCCATCAGATTTTTGCAAAGTCTAAAGTCATCTGTTCAATCGCCCGCTTCTTTGTAATAAGCAAAACTCGGATCAGCTACGTAATGGCCTTGTTCAATTTATGTTGATAATCCTTGATCAGCTAGGGAGCTAGCGTTCGGCTCACCAATTCGCTCGGCTCGACTCGGCTCGCACTATACAAAAAGACGTTATTTTTTTCCTATGTCTATCGCAGGTTGTTTTTTATAGAAGTCGCTAAATACACCTTGGCCCTGTTCAATTTATGAGATTGCCTATTTTGATACTCTAAGAGTCGGTTTAACCTCAGTCATATTAATTGTGGTTTTATCAAACCATGGTCGCTATTTGCTACCCTACCTTATACACTCCCCAATAACCTCGCAACAACTAATACAACCCTAAACCCTATCAAACACTACAAGTCCTCTGATAAGAACTCGTCCATATGTACGCTTGGGTCTGAGGTAACGCTGGAGGCATCAGAGTGTGCCTCCTCATCGCCCTGCCCAATTGTAACAAATTGCTAAATTTCTGGTGGAGGCCTGTTATTCTCATGACTAAAGTCTCTTAAATATGACAAAATAAGCGATCTCGTAAATTGAACAAGGCCAGTGCTTTATTCTAGTGGCAAAGGAATTGTTCTCTTGTTCTCTTCTCTTATATGGAGATTTTAAACTGTTGTAGAAAAATAGTAGGTCACTGACTAACTAGTAATTCAAAGAAATTCACGCCCGTCTTTAGCTAAAAAAAGTAATGATTTGTTGAGCTACAAACATTGGCTGCTATACTGACGTTAGCCGACCTACTGATGCGTGGCAATACTTGTCACTGCCAAATGGCACACACCATTTGGCAATTTAATAGTCATTTTGGGTAGACCGTTTTAATTTTTGAAATTATAGTGGCTGAACATGTCTCGCCCGCACTTTTTTATTCCCTCTATACAAGCTATTTCTTAATATAGTCACCACCAGCAGCACATACTTTACGGCACTGGTGTGCCCACCTATCAACCAACTCTGTATAAAAGTGCTCGGAAATTTTAGCAATAGCATCATTCCAGTCACAAATCACGCTATGTCCAGTTGGATTTTTGCGACGTGGCATCCGTTTCTTGAGCCAAGGAAAGAATAGTAAGTCACATGGTGACAGATCTGGAGAGTAGGGTGGTGCCTCGATTTGCTGGTACTTCCCTTTTCCCATCTTACTTAGGCGAATATGTAGGCGCGCATTGTCAAAGTGAAGATGCATTCTACATATGTCAACCCCATGTCTCATCCTCCTCCAATTCTTGAGCACTTTGGGCATGATATCTTTCCAGAAAACAGTTTGATTCATATTCTGTTTGGGTTTCAAGTAGTGGTTGAGGACAAGGCCATGGGGCGATACAAAGAATGCAGACATTACCTTTTTCTCCCACGAGCTGGGCCGAACAGTGGCTGGAGGTACCAAATCCGATCTTGTCAAAATACAACGTTGGCTTCGATTGCGAGTCATTCGAAAGGGTATTCACGTTTCGTCCCCACTCACAATGTTCGTACCCCTCCTCTGTCCCTTTCTAACAAAGTCATGTAAGAACTTGTTAGCAAAGTTAAGCCGTGACTGCTTCTGTTTGTCCGTCAAGATTTTTGGAACCTATTTATCCAAATACTGCTTGTATCCGAGCCGCTCAAAGACAATGGTTCTGACCCTTTTCAAATGACAGTGCCAAATCTCAGCAAGCATTCGCAGAGTAGTGCGAGGCGATTCCTTGATTGTGTTGTCAAACAGGTCAGTCAACTCGTCATCTGAATACACAGGTGGGGCGCCTGCTCTGGGGTGATCTCTAGACTAAAGTCGCCAAATTCGAAGCGCCTGTACCAACGTCTGACAGTTGTAATATCAACCGACAAGCCAATTCCTAACTTGTCAATAAAAGAAATGGCCTGTGCAGGTGCCAGTTTCTTTCCAAAGCAGACCAGTAGAATAGACCGGGTTTGCTCCTGGAGAGCATCTGCATACTTGGAAGTTTCGACCGAGGAGAAATTATAACTTCTATTAGGCATTGTGAAGAATGTTAATAATGGACATAGAGCTGAAAAGAGCAGTATGTGGTCGGGCGCCCTCTGTCTCACTATAGCCAAATGAATAGTTCCACAGACGTTCTAGGCTGCCATTCGGGTACGACATACTCAGCCACTCTATAGAACACATTGATATATTGGCGTTAGTTCGTACATTACTTGAAATGTAAACTAAAATGGAGTCCACTAAAATTGAGGATTCTAGTCTCTCCTCAAACTCACTTCAAAGCAGACTTGTGATGACAGAGTGTATAACAACCATAGTATTGGTGAACAAGTGCATGACTAAATAGAGCGAGCTGCTGGACCTAGTCTAAGCTCCTAATTGAGGGCCACTTCCAGCGCCCTCACTTATGTCGGCTGATGAGGCATCGGTTTCCTCATTAAATGTTTGCATCAGCTTCAAGTCGTTACATGCCATTTGTACATTAACTCCCACTTCTTGTTTGTCGTCTAGCCAGGCACTAAGTGGAGAGTCAGTGGCCACATCTTGTCCATCCAATCTAACTAAATCAACGCTGATCTCAATATCATCAGTTGAAAGCATTATATTAAAATAGTTAGTCGCTTCAATGTCGCTATCGTCTATGTTAAACTCGGTGGATAACTTTCTTCCCGCTATTTGCATATCACGTAAAAGTATAAACCCAACTTTTTGGACATTTACAATATTTTCGGCATCCATTGGTTAAAGGTAGGAGGGCAATAGGGTATTATAGAGTTGAAGAATACAAATCTGGTGGTAGACAAAGAATAATTCTGCTTGCCAGATTCTTGCCTTTATATAGTGGCACCCAGTCAAGACAGGCTGTCTTCCTCCCAGTCAACGACTCAGAGAAGCGACCATCACATGATTGTTCTTCGTCATTTCAAAATCTTTACTTTTACTAAGCATAAATTGGATATTTTTGTCTAGAAGAGACCTTAGTCATAAGTGTAACAGGAATTGATGCTTGTTGAACAGCATAACATATTCACTTCAAATAAAACAATTGCCCGAACTAATAACATGGCCAGAATGTTCGTTGGTCTACTCTTGATTTGTGACGACTTTGTCATCTACAGTGGAGATGATGTAGGGATGTTGACTGAAGAGGGATATTCAAAGAAAGTCACACCCTTCTTTGGCAAAGAACAACAGTGATTGATAGGGCCAGAAGCACTGATTGACTGCCTGGCTATTGCCCCTGTCGCAGCAATACTGCGCAATGGGCCACGCACCTACATTTTCTGTCTATCCCTGAGTATTTGAGGGATATGACACACATATGTGTAGAAGATAATACAGATGTGTGTGCACCGCATCATGGCTCCAACGTGAACTGCTTTGTATTCAATTCACCTCTTTAGTGCCTGTTTGTTTTGCGGTCACTTTTGTATTCGCGCTTGCCTCAATATCTTGTTTTTAAGTGTTTCAAGTCGGTCTGACGTGTGCCTAGTCTGCGAGTATCCAAACCAAGCAAATCAGCCATTTTCCTATGCTTCTCTTCGTGAATACATACAGGTCTTCCTCTTGTTGTATCCTTTGTGGACTTGGCTGGTGAGCGCCCATCTGTCTCCCTTTGTTGTAACATATGCTTTAACTAAATTAACGTCAAAGTGCAAATGTGTTTCTCCAAACTCTAGTGATTTCTAATGTATAGATTTCTAGCAATAAGTTATAGATGATTATGTCAGCTATGGCCAACGATATGGCTAAGGAATAAAAGAGAAATAAACGTGAAGCTAGTCAAAAATAAGTGATAATGCGAAGGAGAAAGTTCTTGCATTCCCTAAGAGCTATTTAGAAATGGTCGTATGGCGACGAAGTGCTTGACTGGCACGGTGAAAATGAACACTTGTAGGCCAAAATGGGGGTGATTCTCGATTTGTCGCTCTGCTATATGACCTTGTCTGCACTTTACATTGTAAGTCCACGTCCCTTACCACGTGCCAATCGATTGTTAGCAACCACATCACTAGTTTCTTCGGAAAAGCCATTAAGCCAATACAACCTGTTGCTTGTGGAAGTTATAATAACTCCTACTTCCAAATTGTGATCCAACCAATCCCTGAGTGGCAAAGCTGGATCCACCATTTCCCCATCGATTCTAACAAGCTGTAACTCGCACCTGCACTCCATCAGCCTTATATCCTCCACTTTGGCAAAGAGAGTGGCCATATCAACCCTCATGCCAGTATTCATCAAGATGGTGCGCTTTCTTCCTGTGGGCGAGTCCCCATCCATAAGAACAAATCCGACTTCCTTGACAGCCATTGGTAAAATAGAGAACACATTAGAGTATTGAAGAGTTGGAGAAGTGTTGGTGGAAGGAGAAGAAAAGGTATGTATTTTGCATGCCAGATTCCCACTTTCTGTAGACCCTTACAGTCAAGACAGCCTACTTTTTTCTTCTCACAATCAACGAGGCAAACATCTCATTGTTGTTAGAGTGGACTTTGTCAATTGCCATGCCAGCTACTTTGTAATAAGCTTAGACTTGGTCTTTTTATAGGCTATACAAGGTTTTGTGTTTCATTTCAGCACAAAAAGCTGAATCCTAGTGAAAGGCTTGAAAGACAATCACGTTTTCTTTGGATAAAGAACGCGTTGCTAGAGCTTATTTTTACCACTAGCGCATTCTTTTGTTATCCCTTTTATCAAGACTTTAGCATTCGCAGTGAAGGAAGGTAGAGGCGTTGACTGGAGAGCTGTTCAAAGAGAATCACGCCGCCTTTGAATAAGAAGGCTTAGTCTAACTCTTGCTAAAGCCAGAGCCTAGTACTCTGTTGTAAAAATAATAATTGTCTAGGACGTCAGAGTGAATAGTTTTATTCTTAATCGATGTACGTTGCATCTAATTATGATGGGTGTGTCCCCATCAAAATGTGGTGCCGAGAACCACGTCATCAGTCTGCCGTGCACCATGCTAACCAAGAAATTGATTTATCCCTTATAAGTAGAAGCGGGCCATCGACATGGGAATCAGCACTTGCCCATCTCTTTTCCCTTGCCCTCATCGAATTTTCTTTTTGAGAATGGTCTGCATTATTTGCTACGACACACTATTTCGCACTTTAGCGGTGGACGATCCAGACACAGCTACGATGACAGAGGATTCCAATCGTATCGCCACATTGAGCTGCGGACACACATTCCATTTGGAGTGCATAAAGGTGTGGGTTACGCGTGTGCCTGATTTTAATTGTCCCATGTGCAACATTCGTCATGTCGGGTCAGTCATTCCGCTGTTTATCGAGTTTGATGGAGTGAACTGTGCTAATGGCGTATATATCAGTCTGGAGCGAGACCGACAGTGTACTGGCGACGTCTCAATGTCCGTTGAATATCAAAACACGTCTGCGAGGGAATTGACCAAATGCCTGGTGGCCAAGTGCAAGGATCTCGAGGCTAAAACAAAGATACTCGAAACCGAGGTCTGTGAGAAGAACAAGCGTGCAAAAGAAGGGCAAGCGACCATTGACAAACTAACCGAGAGGGTCACCCACCTGCGGAATAGGGAGACAGAACTTGTGACACTTTCCCAGCGGCACAAATTTCGTATGCGCAAGTTGCAGGCCACGCTTAATGCCTTGAAGAGTCGCATTGGCAGGATGGATAGCGCCGCCAGCAATAGCGGTGCTGTAAAATTGTATCCTGATGTCATTAATCTTTAATAATCGATTGGTTTTGTAATAACTTATTAATGTATGTTGAATCTTTCCTGTTGGTGGGAACAAGTCCGAAATGTGACTATTGCAATATGTCCTTACATCAGGGTTGCGAGCTGACTAGAGAAATAGAACATATCAGTATTCAGAGTGTCTACAGCGGGTAGTACTTGATGGATTGTAATTGGTGGTAGGTAATGTCGACATAAGCAACTGTCAAATTGTAATAATTAGATCAACGCTGTTGTGCAGTGCTGGGTCAATGTATTGTTTGATATTATTCTACTACCTGCATCTAACAATGACAAACACTCCACCAACGCAGTATTAGTGACTCTCGCATTAATATAAGATTGTGTATTATTCCAGGAAATTGGTGCAATTGTATTCCACCTTTATTGTAAAATAGGAATTGGAATGCAGGTGTGAGGTATGCCAATTCAGACAATAAGAAATTACAGGAGACTTATCGCGTGATTACATGTGGCGTATCCATAAATTTGGTTCAATGGACAAAGGAGGAATGCAGCGCGCTTTCTATCGACAATATCTAAATGCAGATGTGGATAACAATGCAATTGTAAAAGTAATGCATTCAATCGTTGACATTAAAAAGGTATATCCTATGAAGGACATGTAATAATACACATGTGTACAATGGGCAAAGTAGACTGATGGTTCTCCTCCAGATGTGTATATAAAGGAAGGTGTAGCCATGCCTTACTCTCTCGACAAATCTTTATCCACACTCAACTACAACTATCCAACCATGAACGCCTACGCTACTCTACTTGCTATCGTCGCTGTTGTCGCTGCAACCGCCAACGCCCAGTGCGTCTGGCTCGGTCCCTGGCCATAAATCCTTCCTATGCGTCCAACTACAAACAACATTCCAAATGATAGTAATAAACCTATATATAAACATATGCAATTATTGTACTTGCCAATTAGAAGACGATGGATGAAGTGTTAAATATATGAGGGGTGATTGACGTAGTAGCATGAAACAACCGCGTAGAGTCACACTCATATTGAAATCTGTTCCAGGGCCCCGTAACTCTTTGAACTTGATACGACGCAAGTCGACCAGTTCTGGACAGTTGCATTTACTGACTGTGTGCTGCGCGTTGTAGATAAAGTTTCTCGTCAGGCAGCGCAATTTCATTGCCGAGTGCTTGAGAAAAACGTCGTAAAACGGCGAATACCACTATTCTCGCGGCGGGTCCTTGGCCAAGGAGCAGTCAAGTTACTTGTCTGTGGCTTCACCGAGCCGGAACTTTGAAACTAAACGCGCCCATGTTTGGACAATCGGTTAGACAGAAAGTCGCCTAGATTCACGATAGGCGATGACGACGGCCTACCCAGTCTGAGCCAGGGGCGAGGGACGCATATTGTTGTTGCTGTTGTTTTTGGCAGACATGGGTGGGAGTCGATAACGCACAGACCCAGCACACTTGTGTGTGGTTATATGCTAGATAGTTTCTGTGCGTTTGTCGGTTGTAGTCGTCGTCTACCAGAGCTGTGCGGAGGAAGTGATGGTCGACAAAGTGCATGGTCCAAGGGGGTAGTTGCTTTGCGGATCTGCCTTGCGTGATCAAGTCGACGACTGAAGTGATAGTGCCGTGGCATTGCACACTACCGCCAGCTGTGCCATACATGTAATGGTCAGATGGAGCGAGCACGGAGCACGCAATGGACACGAGTCTGCTTGTAGCCTATGGATCGATAGCTATGTCGCTCAAAGAGCCGCGTGGCCAATTCATAGTCGCCAGACCGCAGATAGGAGTGTACTCTCAGGGTAGTAGGCAAATATGTAGAGGGCAGAGCTGGAAAGGGGGAAGTGGGAAGAAAGGTAATGTACCGTTAACGGCGGCCACAACACCCAAGCCAATTAATCCACGCAACAATGGCTGGCATGTTGTTGTTGCTGCGCAAAAAACACGTGCCTCAATAGTATCTTGATCTAATACTTCTTGATCCCCAGGCGATCTTCACGGTCCACTTGCCATCAACAAACAAGTCTACTTTTCTTCTCCGCTGCTGTTCTTTTAAGTTATATATTACTTAATTTGTCGTTCAATTTTAGGATAAACAATGCATGCTCAAACGCCATTCCAATTCCTTCCCCCGCACATCGTTTAGCTTATTGTCAACTACGTCGTGGGCAGCAGCCATGTTCTGTCCGATGGTATTCTACCCGACTCGAAAGGGTACAGAGTGCTACTAAGACCGTTGCTGTGGACCTGCCCCAGCTTTTGTGCTGTGGCCTATTCCTGCTATTGTGGGCGATATAAACTGGGATTTGTTTACAACCTGGGTGCCGAGGAGGACACAGATGACACAGACGACACCGATGATAGTTCAGGTGACTCTGGCAGCGAGTATAGCAAGACACCCTCTGATACAACCCCCCAGGTCATTAGCGATCCCTCAAACGCGTATCTCGGCTATCCCACGCTCCACCTGTTCAAGGAGTTGGAAATAGCGATCGATGAGATAAGCATATACTCTGGCACGGCTCTACGGCTGCTTTCATGTCCACCCTACGACGGCTGTCCATTTCCACAAGTTCGCAATCTTAATCTATGCCTGTCCTTAAATGTGGATCGTAGAGACCGCACGACCAGCTCACCAGAAGACAAGGTCAACATCAGTGCCTTTGTGGAGCGGATCAAAGAAATGGCCCCCTTGATGAGTAGAATCTGTCTGGAACCCGATTGCACTTACGTCCTTAATGAGAGCAACAGCCTGAATTTGAATGACCTGGTCTCGCAACTCTTCCGACTTGCCACTCAAATCGAGTACACCAGAGCCAGTGATTTGGCTGTCCCTGTAAAACTGCAGCTGCAAGGCATCCGCGACCTAGTATATATCAAGTACACGATTGCGAGCAACGATGACGATGTTATGCACTTAGTGCGGCAAAATGTGCCAACTCTGCAGTCTCTTGACATGGTGCATAACGAGGCACTGGCCTGGCTGGTCTTTTCCAGAACGCCGAAGGTGATAATGTAATGCATCCGTACCTACACACCCTGAAGCTGCGTGAGATTCGAAGTTTCCACGACCCAGCGTTATCAGTCTCTCAAGGCTTTGTTCCGTTTCCCAGTATTCGGCATATTCGGATTAAGGGCAACTATCCATTCGGCGACGATACACTTTTCAGGGGCAATGCAGCTTCGCTTGAGCCTGTGGATATGAAACTTCATGGTTCGCAAGTCGACATTCTCTGTAAATACGACTTGCTTACAACCACCAGCCTCCCTAAGCTTAAGTATGCCGGGATTGACACTTTGTCAATTACATATCCCCAAACTGTCGAAAAGTTGCGACTTGGGCTCAGTATCGCCATAAGAGCGCCTGTGCGAAAGGCTTATTGCTCTAGACTTGGCAATGAGCTAGCATCCGCGTTCTTATCGGTTGGCAACTACGCACACATTCGGGTACTGGTTTTACCACATGTCTGCCTTGAGATCTGGGATATCCTTGCTGTTATCAAGTCTCTCCCACTTCTGTCGGATCTGCATGCTGTTTTCCCGAAACTTGGCACAATTCCTTCTGGCGTCACTCTGGATGATCTTCCTGCGCACGTAGTCTCAACGTATGCGCCGATGGGTGAGCAATTTCGGTGCTGGAAAGTTGAAAACCCCTTCTATGCGAATAGATATGATTCTGCCAAACCCATGCTCATGTTGGCATTGGTATGCTCTAATTTCATATACTCAGTCCCGTCCAGTCACGTATGCAAAGTGTTTAAGGAACAATTGGAAGCAGCTACCGCCTTGTATATGTTTAAAGACTATGCCCCTCGCTTACGGCTCTTGTTGTCCCACGGTTGGAGTAACTGTTAGCCCGTTGCTCCCCTTAATAGACAATACACTTGCGATATCCATGCGTCTCTGGAATTATACTGCATTGATCGGCCCGCTTTTGCTGCTCGATGCTATATGATGTGTGGCCGATTCTTGGTCAAATT
Organism: Coemansia furcata; assembly: GCA_027579525.1. Taxonomy (NCBI): domain Eukaryota; kingdom Fungi; phylum Kickxellomycota; class Kickxellomycetes; order Kickxellales; family Kickxellaceae; genus Coemansia; species Coemansia furcata. Next base: position 7,124 of record JANBUP010000013.1, on the reverse strand, counting down.
GTCACTGGCAAATATTAATATCAGTATGCAGGCTCTTAGACGAAGTGCTTCAATGTTAACACCAGCATCCATTTGCCACAGACACTTCAATACTATCATTTAAAGATTCTAATCATGTAACCTTTCCACAATACTTTGAGAATGTGACAAATGTATGATTATGTATTGATGTGTATCATATACTCATAGAGTAAGAACTTGGGTTTATTTGATATTTACCTCACTTTGATATCATAAATCCAAAACATACGTTTACGATCACCTAGAAGCAAAATTCCCAACGTTAGTGTACAGCTACTCGCAACCGCCATATAAGATGGCGTTCAACTGACTCGATACAGTTGGCATAAGTATTATTACGTACTACACGTACCTCTCATTTTCTAAATACGCACCAGAAGACGAAGGACAATTGCAGCAATCGTATGATTAAAATTGACAACCCGCACAAGCCCATTTTGTGGGGGTCCTGTAAATGGACTCAAAGATACCCTTGCGCACGCCAAAGTATGTCCTAGCGATCCGTTCCCAAGATAGTTTGCAAAACAAGCTTGAAGCATGTCAGATTATTTAAATAAACATGTTCCTTGTCCTGTGAACTAGTAAACAGTGGACGGGGTATGATTTAATAGTGATGTGTGTCTCAGTAACATGAGCGGAGAATATATGACTATCCATTATCTACGAGCCATGAGCTAAATCATACGATATCCAAATTACCAAGCAAATGACTTCCGTCATGCATCATCATTGTGCTAACGCTTTGGTCGCGGCTACTTTAGGAGCTTGGGCTAACTACTGAATTAAGAGAGTAGCATTAATCAACGTTGCACATGGTCAAGTATAATATCAAAAGCTGGCGTCATGAATGGTCTAGCAGACTGGGAGATCTACCATGCCCGCGCAGAACTGTCATTCAACGGCAAAGGATTTGACAGCCAGGCGATGTACCTTCAATGGATTGTATATACTTGGGGAGTAGGACTAAGCTCAGCAATAGTATGTGAATAATGTAGAGCACTATGTTAGAGTTTATTAATGTTAAGTACTATCAGAATTCCGGCATCTGAAAGATCCGATAGGGCTAGGAACTCCAACAAATTTGTTGGAGGCGGTGGTATCAGAGAAGACGCGTTTCGTACACGACGAGTCGCTATAGTAATCGGTTGGGTAGCCTAGGGCGGCGGCCCAATTGTAGCGACCGCTGAACTTGCTACTAACAGCATAGCATTTATTAGCATACGCCGCCTCGTATGTCTTCTCGTACCCGTTTAGGTCTTGAATGGTAATCAACGCAGCATGGCAAAGAGCCAGCAGACAGCTAATAATCGCGAGTATAACAAAAAAGCGCATCGTCGTAAATCCGCTGAGAGGTATGAGAGAGAGCCAAAGTGTAAGGAGAGAGAGTATCCTGGTCGCGGATACACTTCTGAATTTATACCCGCAAATAAACCGGTGGTTAAAAGTTCCAAAAGTTCCAAGATTTATACACATTTCTGTTCTCTTTCTGGATCCCTTCTCACAAAGACAAGATTGCTTCCCCAATATCCGCAGAATCCGCATGCATACAAAGCCGTTTTGTAGGTCGCCCAAGTATCTTCGTCGCGTGGCTCTTATATGGAAATCATGCCCATGCGAGACCAAGCTGTTTCTAAACGGATTTTCTTTGTGGACCGCTTCTCACAAAGACAGGATCCACGCTCAGGAGTCCGCAACATGAGCTATTCGCCCATCCAACCTCGTCTACACTCGTAGAACACTAATTGGCTGAAGGCCAACTTTGTAAAGCTATCCTTGCGGAATATCCATCAGGGATTTACACCTCCAGTTAACGGAAATTCGATTTTCAACACCATGTGTAATCTATTTTTACCTACTCGGCCTCGATGTTGTTGTGTTGCCCGCGATTAGATGTCCTGAGAGCAACTGTTGACATTTCGTTGAAGATGTAGCGCACCAACCCCCCTTTTTGCCACAGACTGACGTCATTGATTGTCATTCAACACTATCCAACAAAGATAACACTATTGTTATATGGCCCTATCGATTATCGACCAAATCAATCTTGTCACAGTTCGTATGCTCGTATTCAAGGTCGCTGGCCGCGCACTTTCTGAAAGACAAGTCGCCAAATCTGACTGACTATTTCCCAAAGGTTCAAGCCTCAATTGCAGCGCCAAGCGACCCAGTTAATCAAAAAAAATTGTCATACTTGTAATTGGTCCTCTCACTGACTCGATTGAACTGTGTGATAACATCTGACTCTGCTTGACTCTGGCTTAAAAGTGCGCTTCAGATGACAGCTTGGTGATTAGATATCACTCCCTAGGTCCTTGTCCAAGAATTTGATCATCTACTACTGCCACATCTTTTGTTGAGATGCTGTCTCTGTTACTTGTGCCCTCTCTGGTTATATTGTCATTTGTGTGCAAGAAATCGCAAGCAGTTTCAGTTGCTGTTGTTGGATCGTCGTGCTGCATTTTACTCAGGACATTCTGCCTTCTTCGTCCGTCAGGTTGCTGTTGTTCTAGCCATGAGTATATGCTATCCAAATCTGTCAATTCTGTGAATGAACTATCCCAGGGGATCAGGGCTTTAGTGCTTATTTGCACAAGAAATACCTAGTCGTACTTCCGATCAACATGGATTTGAACAGGTTTCTTGTTTTGCACGTTTACGGCGACTCTTGTCCTCGGGTTTCAAACTCGCATTTGCATTCCCTGATCATCTTTGCTGGTCGTGTGCGTCGATGAGAGTAGAGCAAAGTGTGGCCGACAAGTGACTCGTTAGCCTCGCCAGTCCCCTGTTGACCTGTGCGCTGCAGAGTCCAATGCGTAAGAGCTCTACTCCGTAGGCCGCCAGCGTTGCCACCTAGCTAAGGACAATGTCAAGCTCATTGTCCAACTCTATGTGAGGTGCGAAGCCTGACAATCAAGACGAGTATAGCTGTCACAATTCATGCCACATCGACTTGGTGGTACCAATACTCTGTTTGATCTCGTCAAGGCGCTTCTTTGAGAGGGGTTCGACGTCTGTATTGCACAAAAACGCCAGCTCATCGGTCGTCCTCTCGACACTGTGCAGTATGGTAAGAATCAGCGGCGCAAATAGGTATAATACTGGCGTTCTGTTCTGTCGTCTCCAAGTGAGCGCACAATTCGCGATTCTCTTTTGTGAGGCTGTCTACGCAAATGAAATTAGAAGGAATTTCTTACATTTAAAAAATAAACAAATACATTTGAGAGACAAGAGTTGCACTTTGGCTTTTGAAAAGTCAATTTCCAATTCCCTATTGCTGATCAATAAAAAAAAACAAGATAATTAGTGATTGGATTTTCCTTTGCGTTACCTCTGCTCTCACGCCCATGTTCAGGCAGCGGGAGCCGCCGTGGTGGGCAGCCAGCGCGCACTGGGCTCCTGACTAACGTATGTACAGAGTTAACCGCCACTCATTGTGGCGTACTTCCAGGGGTAAATACACACTAAACTCCCCGAGTTCAAAAAAACACATCCTTTTTGGCAAGTTTAGCTGGACTACTCATTGAGTGAATACGCTGGGCCATTAGCGATTCTTCCTCTTCTAAAATAAGTGCGGTCGCTGTAATACGCGCCTGGTGCATTTCACACTGCTTGCATAAACCCAAATAGTCTAAGGATCGCCAGGGAGCAGCGCAAATCCGAAATCAGCCTTTCAAAATTAAATATGCGCACAAGGGCACTTTTGATGCTCTTGAGTTTTATCGAGGGGAGCTTTTAGTAAGGAGCTATCTCCTTTCGAAATGAAAATAATGGCATAATACTAGCGGTAAGCTGAAGAATAAATGCATCAAAACTATTGTTGCATGACAATGACGCCAGTGATGTAGGGAACTCAATCGCTACCCCGGATCGAATGTTGGAGAATCAGGGAGACTGTTGCATTGTGACTGCCCGCCCTGGATTGTGGAGCGATTGAAACACCCAACTGCATTTTTGTGCGCTCTCTCATTCCGCCTTCCTTGCCATGAGTTTTAGGGAGAGGAACAGCTGCGAGGCATCCACATGATCCTTGCATTTAGTACACAGTGGTCTTTAGACAGTGGAGGACCCGCCCGCCGTGTCTTTTCGCCATTTCAACTACTCCAGTGGGACATGAATTCGCTCACCCCTAGTCCGAACTAAGCGCTGGGCTTGTTCCTTATCGCTTATCAGCCGTGCTGTGTTGGGGGGGGGGGGAGGCGAAGATCAGCCTTCGTAACCAAGCCACATTTGCTGCGGGCTCTTACGAGGAAGAGAGGTATATTACGTATGTTGTTTTACAACGTGTCGGGACATGCTTTTTCTTTTCTTTTCTTTTCGAGTTCACTCTTTCACTTATCATTTTACACAAAACGTTTCGACTTTACTCTATTTATACTCTTTGCTACACTATGAAAATCGGAATCGTCGTTGCTCTATGCATTACGTTGTTTACCTGCGTCTATGGCCAGGTCATCACTAACAGCGCCGGCGTCGACAAGGGCGGCAACGACTGGGGCTGGCGCACCAAGCATGGCATTCTGCGCCTGCTTTGGCGCAACGGATTCATGGTCGCGCCGGACTCCCCAGTCGCGCGTGCCTTGGCTGGCCTGGTCGACAACGGCCGGCCTTGCCCGACGCAAGCCTGCCCGACGCCAGCCTGTCCGCCGGCGACTGACTGTAGTCAGTTGCCCACAGCAACATCGTCCGCCCCAGAAATCTGGTACCTGGAGGATGCTACGACTGCTCGCAGAACGGAGGCCGCGGCAACCGCAAACCAAGCGGAGGCCACCCCAGTTGCCAGCGCTACAGCGACGGTTATCCAGTCGCTTACTTCGCCTTGGTTATCCGAGGCTCTGCGCTGGCCAGGTGCCAATTACTTCAAGGGCCGTAGCATCTGGTTGGGCATCGGCGGGTCCATCTTTTTCTTTGGCACTGTCGCCGTTATCGCAAGACAGGCTAAAGCGCCGCCATACATCGACGGAAATAGTGTGTGCCTGGAAGCGCAGCCCATCGACTACAGCAGCAGCAGCGACGATGGGTCGAGCAGCGACGATGACTCGAGCATTGTGCCACCCTTCACCAACAACACACGACGCAGACGTCAACACCACATCAGACGCATAGCTGCCACCTTTGCTTTGAGTGCACGGCTCAAACGCCTACGCTGCAGCACGGCACAGACTAACCAAGTCGAGTGCAATGCACAGCACAAGTTTCAGAGCAACGTCGTTCCGGCAGCCGCCTCCGCTATTAGCCAGCCTGAGGTGCCGGTCACCTCCGCTGGCAGTGTTGGTACGCCGCTGAAGACAATTCCAGCCGGCGAGATTCCGCCCGCTGGTACCGGTACATTGGTGGAGTCGACGCCAGCCACTACTTCAGGTTTCACCAGTCAAAGCGACACGGCGCAGCCCCACGGCAATACTGGCGCACACACCAACGACGGAGGGAAGGTCGTTGACATCCGCACGACCAAACAGGCGCTGGTCGCCACCTCTCTCAATGTTGGACGGTACGCGGGGCAGGTCCCCGCAGCCTGTGCTACCGAACACGTTGCTGAGCCCCTCATTGATACCGAGGATTCAGAAATCTCCATGCAGCAAGACCGCTCTGGCGCCGACGCAAACTCTACCGGCCCAAGCACGGATACTCCGGCTACCAGCGCTAGCGGCACCCCAACTACTGGTGTATTGAACAGTCGCGCACAGCCTGTCGACGCAAGTGGTAGCAACAATAGTGTTTCCACCACCCTAGCTCCAGTTGCAGGAAGCGAGGAGCTGGTCTCCTTCACTCGCGGAATTGGGCGGCCCAAGGTGCCGGTCATCTCTGCTGGCGCCGCCACGCAGACACCCGCCATTCCCGATTCTAGCAAGAGAGTCAGTGGTCCAACTGCTATCGGAGCCACTTCACTGCTTGCGGCGTCTCATGCCAGCAGCACCAAGACTCTCTCTGCTTTCACCCCTACGCTGCCCGAGGTGCGTCGCGCGACCGCCAGCGAAAAGGGCAAGGCGCCAGACTATACCAACGGTGGAACGTCCTCCACCAGCAACTACGCTGTACCAGTCAGCCACCAGACTAATACTGGGTTGTTCAATATGCTGAACATGCTCGCCTATCTTAACAGCAATGAATGCGAGCAGATACTTGAACGGGCGATAGACGAAATCGATGCCCCATGCACTGTGCGACCGAACCCAGATGATCGGGGCGCTGGCGGTATTTGGATCGGCAATCGTTCAAGCGCCGATACCGTCTTACTCAGCCCGGACACCCTCAGCATGGATACCATGCTAAGCGAGTACCTTACTCTGTCTCGCGACGAACGCCAGCGGTTCCTCGAAGCAATGGTAGAGTGGCAAGAAGCATCTCCCAACGAGAGGACAGCCATACTCGCTACTGAATATACGGGCGATACAGGCGCTGGCCCAGGTGTCCTCGCTGACTACGAAGATACCACGAGCATGGACTGTATGCTATCCTTACTCGAGTGTCTGCCTGGTGTCGAATACCAGCAGCTTCTTATCGACGCGCTAAATGACATTGATGTTCCACGCGCCAAACCGCCGGACATGCCCAGCACGCTCACTCGCGAAAACTTTAGAGTGGCCGACCTACTCGACTGGTACCACACATTATCTCGCGAAGAACGCGAACTGTTCATCGGACTAGCGATGGGGTAGGAGCTGAGTCATCTCGCGACGTCGACCACGCCCGCCCAAACCACAGAGCTACCTCTACAAGCTACGAGTTAGTAGCAAAGTTTTCTTTTTCTTTTCTTTTTCTTATCATAAAGCTCATATGCACCTTTAGAGTCACTGGCGCTTGACTATAGACGACTGCTCGGTTGCATTTACAGAATAAAATATTATACTTTATAGAGAATGTTTCGGAAGTGGAAGAATTTTGAGCTCTATAATTTTTCAGGAACCGCCGATCAATAGTGAGATTTTGAACAGATCAAGGCAACGTCATAAAATTACACGATCACCACCCGGATCAGGTATTTTGTGAGGGATGGAAGTTTGAGCAGCGCGCATATATAGATGACGTTTCTTTTTATACTTTGGTGCAGCGGCTGCAACGAACAGCAGCAATTAAAACGGTCGAGGTGTCACACCTACAAGTAC
>JANBUP010000012.1:0-43081 GCA_027579525.1 Coemansia furcata | reverse complement strand
AGGGCGCTTATCGAGGACCTCGTGGTGAGGGAGAAAATTGGCATTGCGCAGTTCGCCACAGAGTGGGTCGAAGCCAAAGTAGACTATGCGACGGAGGAGGATTACCTGGAAAGACTGAGGCTGGCGCGCATGGCGAGACAGTGGCAGGCGAACTGCGCAGAGAACGAACGGCTGATTTCCAAATAATGTTTTTTCTTCTTTTATTTACAATTTTTTCTTTTGAATTAATAGACTATTATTTTGTAAATGACTACTGAGGCCAGTGCCGCCGAGGCCACTAGGAGTAAGCGCAAGACGCTTGACTCGTATTTTGGTTCCAAGAAAGCCAAGACGTCCTCAGTCACACCAGCATCCGATGCACCCTCGACTGTTACTCCATCACCCTTGGCTGATACTCCGGCATCCAAAGGCAAGCAGGCAGACACCGAAGCCACAGATGGGGCAGAAGACAAGGATGAGGCAAAAGTCCCCGAAGTATCCGGCGAAGTATCCAGCAAAGACCGCCCGGAGCTGGCACTGGAGTACTCGACGATCGATGCGTCGTGGCTCAAGCGCATCGGCGGCGAGCTGACGAAGCCGTACTTTCTCTCGCTCAAAAAGTTTCTGCGCGCCGAAGCCGCCGCCAAAAAGACGGTGTACCCCTCCGACGGCGACATCTACTCGTGGTCGCGGTTCGCGCCTTTCGACAAGGTGCGCGTAGTGATCCTGGGGCAGGACCCCTACCACGGGCCGGGCCAGGCCCACGGGCTAGCCTTCAGCGTGCAGCCCGGCGTGCGCACGCCGCCGTCGCTCGCCAACATGTACAAGGCCCTGGCACGTGACTTCCCCGGCTTCGTCGCCCCCAAGCACGGCTACCTCGCCGGCTGGGCCGAGCAGGGCGTGCTCCTGCTCAACGCCGCCCTCACCGTCGAGGCGCACAAGGCCAACTCGCACGCGAACCGCGGCTGGGAGCAGTTCACCGACTCGGTCATTGCCGCCGTCAACAAAGGACGGTCTAACGTCGTGTTTATGCTGTGGGGCGCCTACGCCCAGAAAAAGGGCGCCCACGTCGACGGCCGCAAGCACCTCGTCCTCAAGTCCGTGCACCCGTCGCCGCTCAGCGCCAGCCGCGGGTTCTTTGACGCCGGGCACTTCCGCAAGGCCAACGAGTACCTTGTCGAGCAGGGTCTCGAGCCAATTGACTGGGCTCATTTGCCACAATAGCATTTTTATTATTAAAAGTTTAAAGAGACTGCTTTTACGCGATGTTGCTGTAGTAGTGGACCTCCTCGGGCACGCGGCCGCGCAGGTAGGGCACCTCGGAGCCCTTGACGTAGATGTGGTCCCACAGCTCCGACGCGTTGGGCTCGGGGATGGCCTTGGCCAGAGCCAGAGCCTCGTCGATCACCTTCTTGGCCTGCTTGTCGATGGCCTTGAGGTCCTCCTCAGTGGCAACGCCAGTCTCCAGCAGGCGGTGCTTGTAGCCGGTGATGGGGTCGGAGGTCGACCGCATGTGCTGGATCTCCTCACGCGTGCGGTACGTGGTTCCGGGGTCGGACATCGAGTGGCCGCCATAGCGGTACGTCTTCATCTCCACCACTATGGGCCCGTTCTCGATAGCGTACGCACGAGCATACGCCACCGCCTGGCGCACAGCCAGAACGTCCATGCCGTTGACGCGGATGCCGGGAATGTACTGCCCACGCGTGTAGTAGTCGGTGTTGGCAGCAGCGCGCCCCGCAGCAGTGCCCATGCCGTACTTGTTGTTCTCGCAGGTGAAGATCACGGGCAGATCCCACAGCTTGGCCATGTTGTACGACTCGAACACCTGGCCCTGGTTGGCCGCGCCGTCGCCGTACAGCGCCAGCGTGCACGTCTTCTCGCCCTTGTACTTTTGCGCAAACGCAATGCCCGCCCCCAGCGGCACCTGCGCGCCGACAATGCCGTTGCCGCCGTAGAAGTTGGGCGCGTACATGTGCATCGATCCGCCCTTTCCCTTCGACACGCCGTCCTTGCGCCCCATCAGCTCCGCCAGGATCCCCACCGGCGACGCCCCGCGCATGTACGTGAACCCGTGGCAGCGGTACGCCGTGATCACCGCGTCCTCCTTGGTGATCGCAGACTCAATGCCAATGGGCACCGCCTCCTGCCCCGTGCACAGGTGGCAGAACCCGCGGATCAGCTTGTGCTTGTACGACGAATCCGCCGCCATCTCCAGCCGCCGCACCATCTGCATATCGCGGTACAGCCCGATCGCCTCAGCCTGTGTCATCGTAACCGTGCGGCTAGGAATCTCAATGTTGTATCCCTCAAACGTCTTGTCGCAAAAGTCGAACGTCACCGTCTCCTCACCAGCCGCCGACGCCATTGCACGGGCTGCCTACAAGTTGACATTGTATGTTCGTTAGTTTTAGAACCATTCGTCCGTCCACATGAGGCCAATGAACCACCTACGTTGTCGTCATTGCTACTGGAAGTCTTTTCCACTGCTGCTGGCCAGAACTTCGACCACAATGAGTACGCGCTTCTTACCTGGAACATTGGGCCCTTGCCCGACACGAACTTGGTCTGGCGAAGCGCAGAGAATGCAGCTGAGCGAAGCATTATTGTAATCTACAAAAAAAAGGCTGTGAACCGAGTATGTTAGCTTCTAGTCTGTCTCGCAATAAGAGAGTAAAACACCAATGAGATTGACCAAATGGCTTACCAATTGACCAAGAAAAAGAAAAAAAGATAGCAAATCTTGAGGAAAAATAGATAACGAAAAAAGAGAAATGCCGACTATAGACTTTGTGCTCCCCCAACACCAGCGCCTATTTTTTTTCTTCTCAAAGCGTGGGTGTGGGAGAGGGGGGCTGTGATGATAGTGGCTCTGCAAATTTCCACGCGGCCAATTCTTCCAGAAACGACTGGCGGCGGCGATATATCCCTTACGCTGAGGGTCTTAATCCCGCCATCGATTAGCGGAGATGCTTCGCCTGTTACCATATATCGCCGTTGCTTCCGAGTGTCCTGTCTATTCGTTTATAATGACCGCACTCTTGCTAATAACCAGCCAAGGTAGTTTATGCAATATAGTTGCATGCCAGTGCAGTGGCATGCAGTTGTTAACAGAGTAGGTGATCATCGCCAACACAACATAGCTGACTTCAGGACCTGGCCCGCATCCACTACATAAACTTATAAGCAAGATTTTGAAGAAAAAAACCCATTGCTTATTGGTGATAGGCCGCCTCTCAGGCACAAAAAATGCTGTTGACAAAATCTAGGATTTGCAACTTCATATTGCGCAGGTATACAGTTGTAACTTGATAGTCTATGGTTTAAAAAAAGACAGGGGCCCCTCCGCCCCTCTAGTCTATACCTTTTTCAAGACAATAGCAACAACTACTTTTTGGACTCTTTCTTTGCTACGATACTTTCGACTACTATGAAATATGTCTACTAAAAGAATTTATTTTTCTCCAAATTCAACTCCGAATTTACAGAACGAAATTCAGACTCACATTTATATTTTTATTCTGGCAAGTTCTGGACAGTCCTGCTTATGACGATGCTCTCTCTTATATTAATAACATAGGGGTTGGTATGAGCGTTGCAAAGGATAACAGCAGATTGCAGCATGGTTGCTTTGGGCATGCTAACTTTTGTCTCGAAAATCACTCCAGATCAGGCAGAAAATTATGACGTGTTGACTGAGTTATTTCGCACTAGAGTAGTCAAGGATCTTAGGATAACATGTGATGAGCTGGCGGTGACTGAGCACTGTAACTTTTACTGGGCAAAGGGAAACATAGATGCATGGCTTAAATACAAATGCTATTTAGATCATTTGGTACCACTTTTGCCATGACCCAATCAATCAGAAGGGCGGCTCACACACACTGGCAAGTTTAAAGTGAAGTATACCAAATTCATGGATGCACACGCTCCAACCTTGTAACAGTTAAAAAACTTGGATACTAATCAATACGCTGTCAAATCATAGCAAACATAATGAATTCAAGGGTGTTGATGAATGCAAAATGACATCAATATGGCCACATTTCTGGAAAATAGATGACCTATGAACATTCTCTGTATTGTCAAATGGACGCCTCCTCAATTGCCACCCTCTACTAAAAAGGATTATGAATCAGGCCATTTTCAGTGGAGAAAGCATTCAACAAGTTGTAGAATATTTGGGTGCAGCAGCCAGGAACCTCTTCGGGATCATGGGTCCTTTAAATTTTTGGATGCACTTCAACACCTTACCTACACATATTCTTCCTAAGCACAAGGATATACCAGAGTCATATCTTGTAAATCCCCCCTTGTACTCTCCAGAGGTAGTATCCTGTGGCATTCTATTCCCTTCATGGCTGAATGGCCATGTGCAAATGAAAAATATATCAGCTTTGACCTATGTGAAAATTGCCTGTGAGAAAGTGTATAATAACTTTACGGAGAAGTATCAGATGGGTCTCATCAATGGAGGTAAGGACAGTGTGACAAGGTTCTCCAGGCTGATGGACAGTATGTTTAAATCAGACATCTAGTTTAAGAATAAATCCTGTTGAACAGACTTTGGAACTGCACCTGTAAAGTGGATGTTGGTAATATTTCAGTTAATGGCAACAGGTCTTCTTCTGTCGACCAGCCAGCCATTGGCATGTAACACTTACTAATTTGTGATGTCATTACCTTTGCTCGCTTTGCCTGCTTTGTATTCTTTGCCGAGCCTTGTTCAAAGTCTTTTGCAAAAAAAAAGCTGTCAAGAATTGAATGGCCTAGAGAGAAAAACTTTCGATGCTCCAGTCATCTCTTTTTTTCCTTTTCATTTTTCATTCACTTTTAGCCTGTTTATTCAACATAGTCACACATTTTCTAGTAAATTTCCAACCAACCAGAATTACCCGCCATGTCCAACCAGTTGTCTCCTGTTCAAGCTCTTCCTGTCGATGTTCTTCGCTCAATCATGAAGTGGGTAATTGTAGAGCATAGGTCGGCCTTGCATGAAAACAGCTATGAACTGAGCCACTTAAAGGGGCTGCTAAGCTTGAGTCCAACTTGGCGACAGGTGGCCCTTGAGTTTCTCTGGAGACATTTAAAGCTTAGCATTGATATCATGGCAAACAAAGTAAATCTCAGCCGTCCAGAGTGGGTTAATAATAATATACTACCGCATAATGCTACACACCTGGCTAGGAAGCTCCATGTAACTGTTCCAATGTCTGGTATTGTTAGTGGTGTCGCTCACAAACTTCTGGTAGACTATATTGGAGACACTAAATGTTTCCCCTCAGTTAAGATGCTTATTGTTCAAATTGTATACTACAAGGACCGGCGCTGTGGTCTCAGAGGCACGCCCATTGTCAATGCTCTTGAATTTGCTAAACTACTCAAGTCAATGGTTCCAGCAGCGACACCTGTGCAGATCATATGTACTGATTTTGATCGTGGTATTTATTATGAAAGTGATAGTGACAGTGACGACGATAGTTTCCAAGCAATAGCCGACAATGACAAACTTAGTAGGGATTCAGAAGAGGGAGTATTGAGGGCACTTATGGATGTTATCTATGTTGGCACAAAACACGCTGATCTTATAATGTATGGAGTTGAAGTTAAGGGTTTATCAAACATTGACCACATTCCACCACTTACTCGGCTTACATTGTATGATGTTGAGTTAACAAAAGTGTATACAAGTCTGGTACACAAGTCTGCCAGTATGCTTCGATATCTAGATATTAAAATAAGCAAGGCCTGTAAACTAATATTTGACGCAAATGGGGAAGTTGTCTTATACCCGAATTTGCAACATTTGAGATTGGATGTATGTGTCAGCAGTGGTACGTATACAAAGGAAATATCAACTGATACGATATGTTTTCCAGTGTTAAGATCGCTGAGGTTAAACAAGCCTTATCCATTTCATGACAACATACTATTCAGGGGCAACTCGACAGCCCTGGAGTATCTGAGCCTTTTCTTGGACAACAGTGCTATTGTTATGCTTAACCAATGGCGGGTATTTGAAAACAAAAACAAGGTGTTGCAGCATGTAGCTGTCCATGGGCCATTTGGCGTTAGAGATGTCTCAATTGTTCCTGATATTGATATGAACAGGTTATTGAGTAATTTGATAAATGGCGTCAAAAGTTTGACATTGTCTAATTTTAAACAATTGATGGCATGTATAACACCAGCACGGTATGGCCATGGTTTCCAGAGTATCAATGTTTTGGATAAACGATCAGGTTGTATATCATTTTTTGATGTGTTAAGTATACTGAAGGCACTTCCAGCCCTGATCAATATTAGGTGTGGCATTAGTGGACTGGGGACAGAGCTTGGGAATATTGCCACTGAGGAGTTACCAGACCATATGGCAAGCACATATTGTAATGTAGGAAAGAATATGCAAGCTTGGACCATGACATCCTACAACGGCAGGGATGACATCAGCGAGATAAGTAATTATATTTTGCTTTTGGCATTGGTGTGTCCCAAGCTTTGGCGGATAGAATTGACACCCAAACAGTTTCGAGGCACTCGCACCAAGCTTGCTGATGCTCTCAACAGACAGCCGTATAGCAAGTATGCCCACAGGCTCAATAGGATTATAGACGCTGTTCGCGAGTAAGGCAGTGGTAGCTTACCAAGAGCCACCAAGGAGAGTATATACCAATGTTTCTGACACTACAAGCTTTCAGCTAGGAAAACCATCACAATTAAGAAATATTAACAGCAGCTCTGCGGTTTTGAAAGAGAAGTTTCTAGTTTTTTTTAGTATCAAATATAAAGTATCAACCATGTTCATATCCTCTAGCGATATTTTAACATCTCATTATCCTTTTTGATGGCAGATATGTCTCCACATTAGTCTTCACTTGCTTATTACGGCAACAGTGTTAACCAACATATGTTATAATAGGGCTACCAGCCCAATATTTAGGTGTGTGGTTGGCTTCAAAGTAATTACTCAAGTATGAATCAACTAGAAATAATCACAAAAGGCATCGTCTTTTCTTCCTTTGTTTTCTTTGCTGAGCCATGTCGAGAGAGCAGCCAAAGAATTCAACGACTTAGAGAAAAAGGCTTTCGATACTCCAATACTTTACCTCTCCTTATTTTCAATTTCAAACATTTTTATTTTATTGTACCAAGCTACCTACTTTTTGCACTATCCAACCAATCGCTATAAATGACCATGTCCAATCAGTTGGCTCTAGCTCCAGCTCGAGCTCTTCCTGCCGATGTTCTTTGCTCAATTATGAGATGGGTAATAGTAGAATGTAGGTCGCCCATGCATATGAATAGTTGCCAACTAAACCACTTAAAGGAGCTGCTGAGTGTGAGTTCAACTTGGCGACAGGTGGCCCTTGAGTATCTCTGGAGACAATTAAAGCTCAACATAGATATCAAGACAAACGAAGTCAATCTTAGCCGTCCAGAGTGGGTTAGGAATAACATGCTGCCGCATAATGCTACAAACTTAGTTAGGAAGATTCATGTTATTGTTTCCATGCCTGATATTGTTAGTGGTGTCGCTCACAAACTCCTGGTAGACTATATTGGAGACATAAAATCTTTTCCTATAGTTAGGAAGCTAATTGTTGAAATTGAGAATATTATGGACCAGCCCTGTGGTCTCAGAGGCACGCCCATTGCCAATGCTCTTGACTTTGCTAAACTAGTCAAGTCGATGGCTCCAGCAGCAACAATGGTGCAGGTCATATGTTCTGGTTATAAGCTTGTTGCTGATAATGAAAGTGAAAGTGAAAGTGACAGTGACAGTGACAGTGGTAGTGACAGTGACAGTGAAGACGATAGTTTCCAAAATATAATCGACAATGGCGATATTGATAGGTGTTCAAAAGAGGAAATATTAAGAGCACTCACTGATGTTATATATGCTGGTGCAATTAGCGCTAATCTTATGATGTATGGAGATGAAGTCAAGGATTTATCAAACATTGATGTAATGAAGAATATAGTAGAATATATTGATACGTTGAGATTCGTGTCAGTGAAGCTGAAGAGCTTCTAATTAATTCGACGACAGCTAAGGCACTTAAATAGGCGCCGGCTGTCGCATATAAACTGCGTGCAGTAGTACACCCGCTAGTGCGTATATAAACATCCGCCGATGGGTGTATACTTGCGTGCACATCGCGATCGCGCTTGTCCCGCAATCGCGCGGCCGGTCACGTGACGCCCGCCTATTTTTGGCGTCACAATTGACCACATTCCACCACTTACTCGGCTTACATTGTATGATGTTGAGTTAACAAAAGTGTATACAAGTCTGGTACACAAGTCTGCCAGTATGCTTCGATATCTAGATATTAAAATAAGCAAGGCCTGTAAACTAATATTTGACGCAAATGGGGAAGTTGTCTTATACCCGAATTTGCAACATTTGAGATTGGATGTATGTGTCAGCAGTGGTACGTATACAAAGGAAATATCAACTGATACAATATGTTTTCCAGTGTTAAGATCTCTGAGGTTAAACGAGCCTTATCCATTTCATGACAATGTATTATTCAGAGGCAACACAGAAACCCTGGAGTATCTGCATTTTATTTTAGACAACGAAGCTATTGTTAAACTCCATCAATGGCAGGTATTTGAAAGTAAACACAAGGTTCTGAAACATGTATTTTTCCATGTGGACAATGGCGACAGAAATGCCTCACTAGTTGTTGAGTCTGAAAGAAACAGGTTATTGAGTAATTTGATAAGTGGCATCAAAAGTTTGACAGTGTCTAATTTCAAACCACTGATGGCATGTATAACAACAGCACAGTATGGCCACAGATTCCAGAGTATCAATGTGTTGGATAAACGATCAGGTTGTATATCATTTTTTGATGTGTTAAGTATACTGAAGGCACTTCCAGCCCTGATCAATATTAGGTGTGGCATTAGTGGACTGGGGACAGAGCTTGGGAATATTGCCACTGAGGAGTTACCAGACCATATGGCAAGCACATATTGTAATGTAGGACAGAACATGCAAGCTTGGACCATGACTACATGCAATGACAGAACTAGCATCAGCGAGGTAAGCAATTATATTTCGCTTTTGGCACTTGTATGTCCCAAGCTTTGGAGGGTATAATTGGAACCCAAACGTTTTCAAGGCACATGCACCAAGATCTCTGATGTTCTCAATAGCCTACCATACAGTAAATATGCTCATTGACTCAGTAAGATTATAGATGCTGTTCGTGAGTAAGGCAGTGGTAGTTTGTTGAGCACCAACAATGCAAGTATATACCAATGTTTCTGACAATACAAGCTAGCAACAGGGGAAACACCACAATGGAGGAATATCAACATCTCTGCAGCTTCTAAAGAAGAGTTTCTAGTCTTTTAGTATCAAATATAACGTTTCAACCACGTTCATACCCTATAGCAATTTTTACTCACCTCATAGTCTATTTCTTGATGGCAGATTTGTCTCCACATTAGTTTACACCAGCTTATTATGGCAATGACGTTAACCACCATGGGTAATAATAGGACTTCCAGCCCAATATTTAGGTATGTGGTTGGTTTCAAAGTAATTACTCGAGTTCGAATCAAAATGAATTAATCATGAAAGATGGACATCATGCTACTGTCTTTGACTCCTTTGCCTCTTTTACTGGGCATTTGTAAAAAGTCTTGTCATTAAAGGCTCCAATGCATTGGTCAGTTTGGAGAGAGCAGCTTTGCGTATTTTATTCCTTTTCTTTCCTTCTCTACTTACCTTCAATTTTCTGTGGTTTACCTACCTATCCAATATTTCTAGTACACTTTCAATCAGCTACCACTAACGACCATGTCCAACCATTTGTCCTTAGCTCAAGATCTTCCTGCTGATGTTCTACGGTTAATCCTAAAGCAGTTAGTGCTTGAAAGGGGGTCGCGCTTGGACGAGGATTACTTCTGTGTAAGTTACTTAAAGGGGCTATTGGCTGTGAGTTCAACGTGGCGACAGGCATCCCTTGAATGTTTGTGGAGGCAGTTAAAGCTCAACATTTCCATCAAGTCAAATGAAGTGCGGCTTTCCTGTCCAAAGTGGGTTAAGAATAATAGTGTGCCGTTTAATGCTGAAAACTTGGTTAAGGAGCTCTATGTAACTGTTCCCATGTCTGGAATTATTAGTAGTGCTGCCCACAGGCTTTTAATTGACTATACTGGAGACACAAAATGTTTCCCCCTAGTTAACAAACTAGCCATAAAGATAGTTAAGGACCAGCCTCTTGATCATACAAATATGCCCATCACCAGTGCTCATGAATTTGCTAAACTACTCAAGTCATTGGCTCCAGCAGCAACAACAATGCAGGTCATATGTACTGGTTATGATCATCTTGCTGATTATGAAAGTGACAGTGACGACGATAGTTTCCAAGTAATAACTGACAATGGCGACAATGTCAGGTGTGCAAAAGAGGTAATATTAAGTGCACTAGTGGATGTCCTTTATAATAATACTAGACGCGCTGAACTTGAAATATATGGATTTATACTCAAGGATCTATCAACTATTGACCACATGCCGCCACTTACTTGGCTTAAAATACATGAAATTGAATTATCAACCGTGTATGCAAGTCTGGTACATAAGTCTGCCAGTATGCTTCAATTTTTGGATATTAAAATACGCAAGGCGTATATGTTAATTGTTGATGCAGATGGGGAAATTGTCCTTTACCCGAATTTGCAACATTTGAGATTGGATGTATGTGTCAGCAGTGGTACGTATACAAAGAAACTATCAGCTGATACGATATGTTTTCCAGTGTTAAGATCTCTGAGGTTAAACGAGCCTTATCCATTTCATGACAATGTATTATTCAGAGGCAACACAGAAACCCTGGAGTATCTGCATTTTATTTTAGACAACGAAGCTATTGTTAAACTCCATCAATGGCGGGTATCTGAAAACAAACCCAAGGCTTTGCAACATGTATGTTTCTATGTGAACAATTACGATAGAGATGCCTCACTAGCTATTGAGTCTAAAAGAAACATGTTTTTGAGTAATTTGGTAAGTGGCATCAAAAGTGTGTCAGTGTTTGATATTAAACCACTGATGGCATGTATAACAACAGTACGGTATGGCCATGGTTTCCAGAGTATAGAAGTGTTGAATATACAATCGGGTGGTGAATCACTTTATGATGTGCTAAGTATACTGAAGGCACTTCCAGTCCTTGCTAGACTTAGGGGCAACATTTGTGGTTTGGGGACAGAGCTTGAAAATATTGCCACTGAAGAACTACCTGACCATATAGTCTCCACATACTGTGATATAGGACAGAACATGCAGGCTTGGACCATGACTTCCTACAACAGCAGGGATGACATCAGCCAGATTAGTGATTACATCTTTCTTTTGGCATTGGTATGTCCAAAGCTTTGGCGGATAGAATTGAATACCCAATGTATTCAAAACGCTCGGGCCAAGCTTGCTGATGCTCTCAACAGACAACCGTATAGTAAATACGCTCAACGACTCAGTAAGATTATAGATGCCGTTCGCAACTGCAGCTATTGAGATTTGCCAAGCTCAACCAAGGAGAGTATATGTCAGTTTTTCTGGCACAACAATCTTTCAGCTGCGAAAAACATCCCAATAATGAAATAAACAATATCCCTTCAACAGTTTAGAGACAGTTTCTACCTTTCAAACATCAATAATACAAGTTCAAATTAGCATAAGTGATCACCATCCGATCAACAGCCTAGACAACTTCGATTCACATGTCAGCTCCTGTGACTCTTTTCTTTCTCCTTATCTTGCAACTTTTATAATGATATCTGGCATACCAGCAGACCAACTGACTTTCTATATAGTGCGACACGGCGAGCGTATTGACCATATAGACGATGCTTGGATAAAGAACTCTCCAACACCGTACGATCCACCACTAACCATTGACGGATGGGAGCAGGCGCGAAAAGCTGGTTCAATGATCCGAAGCCTAGAGACGCATATGGACAGCGACTTTATAATGCTGGTATCTCCGTTTCTGCGTTGTGCGCAGACTGGCCAAGCAATTCACGATGGATTCCATGGGGGAAATAGTTCCTCGTGGCGGGTGGCCGTAGAGCCTGGGTTATCGGAAGTAATCAATGAGAATTACTTTCATTCGGCAGATAACGTACCCAGAGGCATTGTTGTCGAGAGACGAGAGGACGTGAGGATCGGCGATGTCTGTGGGAACATGTTATTTGACGAGGGTTATCGTCCGGTTTGTGAGGAGCTGCCAGTGTTTCCAGAGAACTTCCATGCGATGGTAGCCAGATTCGAGGCAGTTCTCAATCATGTAGCCGCAGAGGTTATTAAAGGGAGGAGAAATAGACGAGTAGTAGTTGTGCTTGTCACGCATGGCGCAGGGATAACTGCAATGCGCTGGGCTACTACCCGCAAACTAGAGGCAGGCAACGACGTCCCGTACTGCGCATTATTCAAGGCAGCACTAGCACCTGGATCAACATGGATGGTAAACTCGATATTATCGCCAAACCTCTAAACATTATAAAAAAAATAAAACAGTTAGAATTTCTTGGTCGTACGGATGTTTGAACGATTAGCCAAGACAGATTTATGCAGCTGCAGTTTCTTTTCGAGGATAGTCGACGTGCCATTAACAATAGCCTGCAGCTCGCCCGACAGTCTAAGGTGCACCTGGCGTTCGTTTCTTCTAGCAGCGGTTTCCAAGATCCACACGATGGCGCGGCGCCTCCTCTGCCTCAGGTTGAGTGCTCTGGGCACCTGGATGACTTTGGATCCCTGGCGGGCGCTCCTAGTGTCCATGATCGGCGTAACCAAGTCGACTGCATCCGAGAGTAGTCTGTATGGATCGGCGTTGGTGTGTTCTCTAATGTCGAGGAGGGCGGTTTGGACGAACCGCTCGGCACGCATTTTTTTGCCATCACGCATTATCATGTTTACCAACTGTGAGAGCAGGGGGTCGTTGCGGAGACGCTGGCGGTCGCTGGCGGAGATCAGGGGCGAGGGCAGACCCGAGAGCGGGTTAACTTCCATGGGCGAGGACGTGAGAATGGTGTCCATTACTTTGGTCTGCATTTTGGTGACATACGACCGAGACACAAGGGTGGACGTCCGCGGGAGGACCGTGGCAAACAACGAACGAAAAGACATTTTGTAATAAATAAGTGTTGTGGTAAAAGAGACAAGAGATTGCCAAATTGCAATTTCGAATTGATAGCGAGCTGAAATATTTGTATTCGGTGATCGATTAATTTAATGATCACCGTCTCTAGTATCGTTGTCGTCAGCGCGAGATTATCTCTATTTGCGTTTTTCTTTCGTCTTGTCAAATTTCTACATTAATCTAAATGGGGCAGTCAGGGTCAAAGTTATTGGCACGGGGGAGCGCAAAGGGCGGCGGGATGCGTTTGCCGCGCACGTCACAGCCTCCGCCAGTAAAGACGCGAGAGGAGATACTCGGAGAAGACTCGGGCCAGGAAGACGATCAGCTGTCAGCCAATCTCAAGCGGTTTCTCAACCCACGGCAACATACGACGATGACGGGGATGGCGCCCGCCGCAGACAACACCAACGTCCAGGCGTTGAGGCGGCGAATGGCGGGCGATGCGCAGAGGCGGCTGGAAAGCCAGCAAATATCAAAGCTACTGCGCGACCTTGGCCAGGGCTTGGCGGTGGAGACGGTGGCCAGGGATTACAAATTGGACGCAGCCACGGCTCGTGCTTTGCAGACCTTCCTCACTCCAGTCTCGTGAAAATACAAAGGTGCTGCGGTGGCCGCAGAAATAAAAAAATCTTTAGTCTCGTCTCTTTCCCCCTCCCACCTTTTCTTTTTTTTTTTCTTTCTTCATTCCTCCTGTCTAATAATTTATTTATACAATGTCTGGTACCAATACAAACGAATTGCTTCGTGCCGCCTTGAATGCCGGCCGTGTGCCCAGCTCCGGTGGTCGCTCGGCTCCCGGTAGCCGCTCCTCGCGCAAGGCCACGCCAAAGTCACCCCGCAGCGTAGCAGCCAGCCGCGACGTCTCTGACGTCGAAGACAACGACGACGACGACAACATGAGTATCGCCTCTGACGACACATGGGTGATCAACGAAACCAGCGAGGAGGCGGCTGAAGAGACTGTGATGGAGAACACAGAAAACTGGCAAGATATCCTGCAGTCGGCGCTGGACACCCTGGGCGAGAAGCGTGTAGGCACTAGGGAAAGAGGCCTCGCCACCGTGGCGCAAGTAATGGCGCACGTATACGTGGGCGAGGCGATGGAGGGCCGGCGCCTGGCCAGCCTGGAGTCTTTGAAGCGGTGCGCGAAAGCTGCCAAGTCGCAGACCGAGGGAATGCTGGCTTTGCGGGGCATCGCCCTTTGGTTCGTCAACTTTGGCATTGACGCTTCCGCCAACGAGTACACTGAGGCCAAGACCCTTCTGAAGACTCTGGCCAGGGACCACCACTTGTCGCCACACGTGCGCGTCATGGCTTTGGCTGCCCTCGGAGTCTCCAGCTTTGTCTCGGGCGCCGACTACAATGACGCCGCCGAGGTGCTCAAATTTGTTGGCGACCACTTTATCCACCCTGACGCTCCCCCCGCCGACGACGACGTTTACGAGGAGGAAGAAGAAGAGGACAAGGCAGAGCTTGAGCCGACTCCCGCCTCGGTTATGCGCCAGGCTTTGGAAACATACGGTTTTCTGATGACAGTCGTAGTCGACGCCAATCCCCGAGTAGCCGAAAACATGTTTGACCGAGCCTTTGACGCACACCTCGAGGCACTTGCCGCCGACTCCATAGAGATCCGCTTAGCAGCCGCCCAGAACTTTGCCCTGATACATTCCGAACTCGCTCGTCAAGGTTCTCACTTTGAATTCGACCGGCAAGAAGAATTAGTAGCCACGCTCTCCACCATCAGACACCAGAGCTCCAAGCGCCATGGCCGTCGGGACACACAGATGCAGCGGCAGGCCGTCCGCGGCGTACTCCAAACCATCGAAGCTGGAGAGGCTCCCGAGCTGAAGTTGGCTTTCCATGGGAGGTCAGTTAGGTTTGCCGACTGGCCGCGTATCCTGCGACTGCACGCATTTAGGGCCGTGCTGGGTGGCGGCATTAACAGCCATTTCGTTGATAACCCGCTGCTGGGCCAGGTCTTTGAAGTCGTCTTTGATACGAGCGCTGACAACGGAAGCAGTGAGGCGAGGATGGTTGTTAACCCCAACTCGTCCTTGGCAAAAGCGAGAACGGTGAACATGAGAAAAAAGAGGGAGGCTAGGAATTCTGCCAAAAGATTAGATGAGGACAGCGACTAAACCAAGTTCCACTCTACCACAGCCTAGAAGTTGTTTCTCTATGTCACTTCCTACCTACTTATTATTCATTTCAATACAGAAGTTGGGAGATTTTTGCTCCAAACTCATTTCTACATCAGGGTGACCAGAAACTACAATGTCCGAGGTCTGGTTAACAGTAGCCAATCCTTGGCTATTAGCTCTCACCAACACAGCTACAGGTGCCTCTCCACCTCTTCAACATATAGATCCGCTAGTTAGGAGTACTGACTCCCCTATTATCGTAGATGCAAGGGAAAAATCTCGTATTAAAATATGTTTTCTTTCATAGCATATATTTATATTGTACCAGTAAATGCTATCAAGCTCCAGCCTGTGGCAAATACTTGGCTAATGTCGGGATGACTTTGGTGAGAATGTATGTTTACATCTTTCACTTTATTGTAAAAAAAGTTACTTGGGTGTAGTTCGCACCTACATTTTTAGTACTCGTATGGTGTAGTTTACTAGTCTCTGGGTGTTTATTTTTAAATGAGGAGGCAGCGGCAGGACTTAAATACGGCCTCTATATATCCTCACAATCATTACAACATCATCTGCAAACATTGTCACTATCACGACTCTGCCTCCAATGTGGGGAGTATCTACAGAGGAAATATGCCTCACACACCAATCTACGAGCCCAGCATCATCACATGCAACAATGTAGTTCCTAAATGTTACTCAATTAGCGATTAAAGCAAAACTATGCAATTCGGCCCATCATACCTATGTCTTGTTGCATACAATTATAATTTTATTCCACTAATTATTTTTTACTTTCCAATGGAAATGGCCATAAAGCGTATATAATTAATATACATACTAGTGTCAGCAAATAGATAAAACATATCAATGCAAATGGAATCAGCTGAAAAGAGTAAATATAGACGCGAGTCTAGAATTGCTTTTCAACTCTAGTCTTGAGGGCAAGCATGTGAAAAAATATAAAACAATGATCTGTACTATAATAGATCAGTACCCATTGTATAGTGTGCATGGGAACATTCTACAACAGTTTTCAACAGCACCCAAGTGGGATCTTGGAAATACCAACAGGCATAATTCAAATTCCAGCTGAGAGCAAATGTCCAAGGTGAAAATTTGTAGAAATCAACCAATGTAAGCAACTTGCTTGAGCTGCCATACCAAATATCGGTTGGGGGTGTTATTTTCTACCTCCATTATTCGTTGGGAATGGGAGTTGTTGAAAGTTTCTCAGATAATATAGTCAAAAGTATTGGAGGTGAATAAATTGTAGAGGGTTTGCACCATTATAATAACTGCATGGCCACTTGCCCTCATCATCACCCAATTGTCTACTCACTAATACATACTATCCAGAGTATACTTGGGAATATGGTTGCAGAATGCAGAATGCAGAATGCAGCCTACAGCTAGGCGCATTGAAGCACTGGCTTACTGTGTGCTGTAGTAGTATACTTGGATAGCATATATTATGAGCCCCGTTGCCTGTAGCTTATAGTATATATTCAGCATTTGCATTTTATCCAATCTATATATTAACTCCCACACAATGACAGAGGAATTGAAAGCCCACATTAAAGATCTTGCAGGGACTGATGAGTATGATAGCTGGGCAAGCCAGATGAAAACCCGCCTTATTGAAGATAGTCTCTGGGATGTTGTGGAGTACAGCATGGATTCCACAATACATGGCAAAAAAGTGGACCAAGGCAAAACCAGCGGCTCCAGCAGTGGTAGCAGTGCCAGTATCACCAGCAGCATGACATATATTAAGTCAGTCAATAGGACTGCAGCAAAGAGCATACGGGTCATGTCATTTATTGCTAGCCACTAATGCTCTAACAATACATGATAAGCTAATTGAATTACTGGATACTCAATAATCAGTCCAAGTTACAAGGTTATCTGCTGATAAGAAATGTTGAGCAACTGAGGCAGTTTAGTTTTTTCCTTAGCGTTTTATTCTTCTAATATTAAAACTCTACTACTAACACTAACAACAGCCAAGTCAGAACTATAGGTAGGGAGGCACTCAGGCTTATGCCAGCATGGAATAACCTGCAACCTCACTCATAGGTCATTGGGTGCACCAACGTAAACAGCATCAACTGCAACCTGGCTGAACTGATGATCAGCATCATCTGGCAGGGAATGGCTGCTAACATCTGGGTCATAACAGAGACAAAGTGTTGTCTGCACCACTGGCAGAAACTACACCCTATGTTAGCCACTAATGTGATAATGATGCCTGATAAACAAATCAAATTACTGGATGATCAACAACTGGTCAGAGTTACAAGGTTATCCATTGATAAGAAATGTTGAGCGACTTAGGCAGTTTGGTTTTTCCTTAGAGATTTACTTTTGACATTAAAAATTATACTACTAACACAATTCAATATACACTTACACTTACAGTTTAAGAGTATCCTTGACATCTTTGTCAATATCACCAATCTTGGGTGTATCAGCTGGTTTGTCACTGCCATCATCACCATGCTCACTGGCTACCATGTTATTGACATCTTGGCCACTGCAGTTTTGGTCTTGCAAGGCTCTAAAGAACTGGGTTGTAGCGCTTATTGATTTTCTGCAGGGGGCATCCAGTTCATTTTCAAAGCATATAAGGAGATGCAGAAGCATAGCCTGCATTACCTTGTAACTGAGAAAAGTCACCAATTTGACATAGTACTGTAGCTCAGGCAATGTCCACTTTTTGCAAGATTTGCAATGATAAAACTGAAACTGACAAGCCATATGCTAGTGCTATAGGGACTCTGATGTATCTTGCCAACTGTACAAGACCTGATATTGCCTATGCTGTAAATTGCCTGGCTAGCTTCAATGCTTGGCTAACTGAGCATCACTGGGCAGGCATTAAGCACATTTTCACTATTTATTGGGTACTTGTGACTTTGGCATTTGTGCACAAGCTGGTGTGACCTTGGGGTTGTCTGTGTACAGTGATTCAGACTTTGCACATGATAAGGACACTTGGCATTTGACTACTGGTTAAATGATGATATTATGTGGTTGCCCAGTGTCACAGATGTCGCGTAAACAACACACTATTTCTCAATCCACTACAGAGCCTGAGGACATGGCTATCAGTAAAACTGGATGTGAAATTCACTGGCTTCAAAAGCTGTTCAAGTCTCTCAGAATGTGGGTGAAAACTACATTACTCAACTGTGATAATCAAGCTGATATTTAATGGTCTAACAACCCTGTAGACCATGACTGTGTAAAACACATTGACACCAAGTACCACCTAATTTGAGACTGGCTCAAGCACCAAGTGTTGACCATCAAGTAATGTCTGACTACAGAGATGCTTGCCAATTTTTTGACAAAGCTGATGAATAAGGGGATACTAGCCAATACTACAAACACCCTTGCAAAGCTATGCTCAAGTGTGGGGAGTGTTGAAAATCCTTGATCAGCTAGGCTCAGGGCTAGCAGTTCAGCTCACTAGCTTGCTCAACTCAACTTGGCTTGCACTTTATTAAAGACTTGTTATTTTTACCTGTCTATGGCAGGTTTTTTCTAAGTCACTATAATAAACTTTACCTTTCTCTAATATTATTTTATCTGCATCTGACTCCTTGTGCTATAGCTACAATCCCCCTCTGTCCCTGTTTATAATCTTCAATATGTCTACCCATAATGGCCACTCTAAAAGCAGCCATGAACTCAGACCACAGGGAGGGGGATGGTGAATGGGTGGACATATTGCAAAAGAAGGGGCAAACAACAAAAAGTTGGCAAGGACTGGATTTAAGGAAACAGGTTTTCTAATGAATATTGACAACTGAAGGTGAAAAGTAAAGAGCACTAAACTGTGGGAATACATGCTCAACTATTGACTATATGTCAACATGAAAGTACATGCTATATGTATGGCTAAATGTGCTGTGAGCTAGTAAACCTAATCCATGGCACAGGTCTATAATGCCTATGATATGAGGGTCAGTCATGACTGTGCAAATATCCAAAACTTTAGTATCTGTCCAGAAAGCTACCCACTTGTTCAGGATTGACAGGGTTCTGATATTTTTTGGGTGAAGCTATTATGTTTGATTTAGTCACACATTTGACACCTGTGTGGAGAATGAGTTCCTAAAAGGAAGAAAATAGTTTCACCCAAAAATGGCAGAACCTGAGGGGACCTTGGGGGATGACCAAAAACCTTATACTATACACAGTGTGTTGTTGTAATTTACACCTTTTTAAAACATCATAACTATACTGTCACTCAAAACTGATTGAGTAATCTGACAACCAGATATTATCTCTCCAGTTGAATAGTTAGTTGATAATTTTAGGTTCTAGGATGACCCTCATAGTAAGTGAACATTAATAAACTGTGTTCCACAATGCCAACAGGCAGAGACAGGCACCAGCTGCTGGGATATAGAATAGGAGGGGAAATGTCAATCCTACTCCCTATTGTGAGAATCCCCTCAAACTTGCGCCCAAGTGGTAATAGAGCTAAAAGGCAGCTAGATACCACACATACTGTGATGGGCCATGTCTTGGTCCAGACTCTGGCCAGTGCTATATGAAAAGGCAACATAAAGGGCCTCATGATTACTGGCAGTCATGACCATTTCTGCAAGCTTTGCACTGCAACAAAGCAGCATACTGGTTACCACAAGGGTAATATGAAACTGGCTAAGAGGCTGTTTGACATAATTCACTCTGTCATACTGATTTAAGATCTGGAGCTGTATAGTGGCAGATTAGATCAAGGACACAGAGATCAAGTAAACCAACATGTATTTAAAGCTGTTTATTATATGCTACATTGTAATAAATTTTTATCTTCTCTTTAGTGCCTTACAGCTGATATATTAGTATTACACTCCATGCCCAGTACCCATCTGTCCTGCGACTTGTGGTCCATCTCCCAGGGATGCAGTATGTTGACTTTGGTGCCACTGTTGAACCAAACCAGGTCCTAGAGCACAACCATCAAATGACACTAACAGCATGGCTAGATCTGAACCTCACCAATTAACATACACATGAGATCACTTATGCCATGGCTCCCTCCTACTACACATGGGATGCTGGACACAAGGTTTGGAGGTGTTATCATAGAGCAACTGGGATGATTGGCCAGCTGACATTTTTTCCACCCATTGACATGGAGTGCTACTGCCTGTGTATGGTCCTCTTACATGTTTGTGGTGCAACTTGCTTTGAAGATATGAGGACTTTTGATGGGGCTATACATGACACATTCCAAAGTGCAGCTCTTGCCCATGGCCTGCTTGAGGATGATGATGAGTGGCACCATTGCTTGGCTGAGGCTGTTGTTGTGACCATGCCTTGCCAGCTCAGGGGCCTATTTACAATGCTGCTTCTCTTTTGCAACTTGATAGCTCCAGGCACCCTTTGGAATGCATACCAACAGCACTTCTGCAAGGACTATTTGGCAGCTGTGTGGCACAGCAGCAATGTCCCAGAGCTTACTGAGGCAATCATCATCCACACACTTCAAGACATCAACAGTCACCTATATGCTTTGGACAGATGCCTCTCTGACTTTCCTGACATGCCACAGCTCCCTGACAGCTACATGCCCCTCGATCTCTTTGGGCTTGCAAGCAGTGATGATAATGGCCTTACATCATTTGC
The DNA here is from genome assembly GCA_027579525.1 of Coemansia furcata. Lineage (NCBI taxonomy): Eukaryota > Fungi > Kickxellomycota > Kickxellomycetes > Kickxellales > Kickxellaceae > Coemansia > Coemansia furcata. The sequence goes on along the minus strand of JANBUP010000012.1, from coordinate 22,149 downwards.
TGATGAAGCTCAGGCTAATATGGCAAGGCTCAACACTGGACAACACACTACATTTGTTGCCATCATTTCTGCCATTGGCAGCAGCTGTGATTACCACATGTTATTTGTCATGCCTTTATCATGGGATGGATCATCCAATCAGAGTGGGACACACTACTTGGGCATGTATGCACTATACATGCAGATAGACACCTTTTCTCCTAGTATTTGAACTGTCCTTTGATGGCATGCAATAATAGATTCTTTCCTTCCACTATGATATCGTTTATATGTAATAAGAGCAGCAACACCATGCAGCATAATTGGATGCTGGAAGCTCATTGTGAGCACCCCATTACATGTTAGGAATACACCCAGAATGCACTGCCTCCACTCCCCCTTGTGCCCATTGCACTCCCCTTCTTGAGGGATGCCAAGCCCCCCTTTGCCAAACAATGGGGTGTCTCACCATCTATACACCTAGTAAAGGCACAAATTCTGGATGCATGGTACAAGGCAGGCATTATTGAATGTTCCAACTTGCATGGCAATGTTCCCCTCTTTGCCAAGCAGGAGGCCAAAAAGCACAGGCTGCTAATTGACACACAAGATCAATGAGGTTCTACTGCAATCACATTTATATCCCCCTCCTTACCAAGATGCACAAACATACCTATCTGGCATGACTTGTATCTTCTATTGATGCTGCTGCATTCTTCCACCAATTTAGAATTGATGGTAATGCATGTAAGTTCTTTGCCTTCTATGCAGAGCACCTGGGTCAGTGCCAGCTCAAAAGACTAGCCCAGGGCTCCAGCATTGCACAGGTGATAGCTTCAACATACCTAGAGTGAATGAGAAGTCAGAATGTTTAGAGTACTGGTTGGTATTAAACTAATAAAACTAGGCGGCTATTCTGTTCTTTAAATATGATAATTAATATACTCTTTTTGCAACATTTTTATTGTTGCTGTTCTTATGTCTGCCAAATGCATATATTGGCACTGTATGCATTTTTCACATCTTTCATCTTTGCCAGGTACTTGCAGCTAATATGTCTATTGGTTCCACAAGTATCACACAAGCATGTGATTTCATCACCACAAGCAGGGTCTGAGTCTGATGGACTGTTGTCTTCATGCTTCATTAATGCCCAAGGGCTGGCTGCCTTGCCTTTTCTGGGGCTTGTCAGTAGAATAGTGGTTGTTGTGACCACTTGATTAACACACAATAAAACAAGGCACACTTTGTAAGACTTGTGGCTTGTGCCAGCACTGACAATGCACCAGTTATTGTCAAGATGCTTGAGGAACTCATCCCTGCCACAAAAATGAGAAAATGTTTCAAACTTGGGCAAGAATGGCTTATCAGCTGCATGAATGCCACATGCAAATGCCATCCTATCAACATCCATGTCCTCAGGGCCCAAGTGGACAATGGCAGCAGAGTGGGTAGTAATCAACATTGACATGTTGAGAGTAGAGACAATCAAAATGGCTCTCTCCATGGCATCCTAAAGCTTGTCAAACCTGGCCTCCATTAGGCAAGTGTGCACATAGGGTTTTCTGATGAACTTGTTAATGTAGCAGAAGATGGTGTCCAAGTTGTTGGGGTCCAAATTGTTACAGTTAATCAGAGTGGAAAGCTCATGGTTGAACTTGACAATAGGCCCACCCATGTACTGCAGCTGCTCCAGCTGCATGGAGAACTCTGCACCAGTGGAAATGATGCCATTCCAGGTGAGGAGAAACTCCTCCAGCTGGCTAATGTTGACAGCTCCCATGATGCTCTTGGTCTCCAAGTATGACTTTTAACTTGGCATGGCCCTCAGCTTGATTTTCTTGACTAAATGCTGGATGTAGTCTGTCTTGTCAATACTTGCATTCCACATCCACAGTGTAAATGAGATAGTGTAAGCATGTATTTTATTGTAGCACTACCTATTACTAAAGATGGCTATGATGCTATCATGGTTGTTATTGACCAACTATCCAAGATGGAGCATTTTATTGTGATGAAAACCACTGCCAGTGCCACTGACACAGCACAACTCTTCTTTGACAATGTATACCACCTACACAGCCTGCCAAGCTTGATTATATCAGACCATGACCCTAAGTTTACATTGTCACTCTGGTGAGCACTATGGAAACTGCTTAGTATGGATCTACATATGTCAACTGCAGCCCATGCACAGACAGATGGACAGACTGAGTGAGTGAACCAAGTGCTTGAGACAATGCTATGCATGATGTGCAACAATAATCAGACTGAATGGAAGCAACTACTCCCAGCAGCTGAGTATGCTTACAATACATGCAGCAATGGCTCAATGCAGCACAGCCCATTCTATGCTAACTACAGTTTCTACCCATGCACTGCTGCCGATGCTGCATTTAACATGATAAGTGATGAACCTACAGCAAAAGAAACACTCAAATGTCTAAAGTGCATTAGTAGCAAGATACAAGAAAACATCAAGTTTTCCCAGCTACAAAAGATTGAGAACCATGACAAGAAAACCTGCAATCCAAACATAAAAATCAGTGACCAGGTGATGGTATTGACAAAACTTACAACACCACCTTACCTACAGAACTGCTTGAATTTGTCTCTCCAACACAAGTGGTCTGGTCCCTACAAGGTATTAGAATTAGTCAGCAATAATGCATACTGACTCAAGCTACCTGTGACTATGTGTATTCACCCCATCATATCCCTGGCTTACCTTAAGAAGTATGAGTTGTCGAACAAATTTGACAGCTGAGTTTTGCAACCACCTCCACCAATCAAAATTGAGGGCCACCTCAAATATGTACCTGAACGAATTGTAGTGCACCACATGTACTGAAAGAAACTACAGTACCAGGTGCACTGGGAGGGTTATGGCAAACATGAATGCACCTGAGAACTGAAAGAAAACTTATTCAAGAGTACAGAATAAATCAATGCATACAGAAAAGCAAATGGTCTCAATTGATAACACACAACTGGAGACTGCTCTTAAGAAAGGGGATTGTGATGCCAAAAATAGGAGGGTGTAATGTGACTGGCCACTCGATTGCAGGACATGTGTGATTGCAATGTGTGTACAAGCATACACCCATTGGCAGATGTTTATAGATGTACTAGTGGGTGTACTACTGCACGCAGTTTATATGTGGCAGCTGGTACCTATATAAGCACCTTAGCTATCATCGAATTAATTAGAAGCTTGTTAGCTTCACTTACAAGAATATCAATTGAATAATATATTTATAATATATTCTTTATTACACCACTGAAATCTGCCAATATCTAGTAAATGTGCACTGTACCTCCTTGCTCTTGATCTGTCTGTCATTCCTAACAAACAAGTAGTATGTGGCTGGCTCTGTTGCTGTCTTACACTTGCTGGGATTGCTATGTAGGTGGAGTGTGGTGGCAACATAGATATTGCAGGGTCAGATATAAGCCAAGTACTGGAGCAAGAGGCTGCCCAATTCATCTGGGAGTAGGCACAGTATGTACTTGTCAGAACTGTGATGTTTCTGCCCTTTCCAATACCACGTTGCCATGGCAATGTGGCCATGGATGACATAGATTCCACGCAGCTGGTATCCCCAGTTCTCCATAAGCAGCAAGTTCAGCTCTGGGGCCCACACTGTCTGCCCACCAGTCAGGTGTATTGTCAAGCCTTAATTACAGATTAGATCACAACCAGTGTGCTATTTATATTTGTGAGTCATGTATAGGTTGTCTAGAGGTTGCCTATCTATTAGACACCCATGTTTACTAGTATTTAAACTGCCACTAGGCAACATGTTTCAATAGATTCATCACTTCCACTTTTACATAGGTTATTTATGATAGGTGGTCTACTTGCCAAGTGATAAAATCATGACACATCAGTGGACCATGGACAGGACTGTACTGACAGTTGCAATCATCAGTCGAATTCTCTGCTAGCACCTTTTTGTAGTCTGCCATGCCCCTGCACCACTGCTGATACATTTGACACTGATGCAATAGCTAGTGCTCAGGTATAACAGGCACTGGGAAGCCATCTATGCCATAGTCATGGAAGCCCTGGGCTTGAATTCATGTTTTCTAGCCAGGTATTTTGTGGGAATCGACAATGTAGTAGGCAGGTTTGTTGTCAAGAGCCTGAAACACAATCAGCACAAATGGTGTGGCAATGAGCTGCTCCAAACTGAGGTAGTTGCTGGGCATATCAACTAGAATAATGACTCCCTTGTCAGCCAGTAGGTCAGGAACAGCCCAGCCATCATCCTGGTATCTGGTATAGATATCTAGGATCATATGTTTCTTCTCAAGAGGTGAGGGGGTTTCCAAATAGGATATGAAAGACATTGAAAATATAAAAAGTGTGCCAAAAGTAAATTAAAATGAAACATGCATGATGATGTATGAATATTAGTTCAAGCTGGGGAGTATCTCCAGCAGGGTTCACTAGTTACTACCCTTCTTTAAACACTCCCCAGGTACCTCTCAACATGTGATATAATTCAAGTATATTAGCACACAAGTCAAAACTAGAGCTAGAAAGCTTGCATATTCACAACTGTGCCTTTATGTTGAGACTGCCCACCAACCATGGTGCTCTTCTGAAGGCACATTTTCTTCTGCAGCAGCAGTTGATCAGACACCACTGGACTGCTAACTCACTTTGGATGAGGTGTGCAATTCTCTGAATTTAGAATGCTTCACATTTTTATAATAAATTAAAGCTCATGAAAAAGAAGTAGTGAAGTTGAGCAACACATCATTTAATGGTTGATATTATTTATTGCAGATTGTGTGAAGCAGGCCTGTCATGCCTATATCATGGGACTGAGGGTCCAATCAGGGTGGGGCACATATTCAGACATGTATGTATGTCTACATGCAGCTAGACATCCTTTTCTCTCAATACTTGAAGTGCCCTTTTGGTGACATCAGAATATATTATATACTTCCTCTTTACATAGTTTATTTGTGAAAACATGCAACAACTCACTGTTCTAAAACCTCTGTTAAATGTAACTAAGAATGGTTGAAAAGTAAAGCAGTTAATAAAAAGATAAGATGCCAACAAGTAGATACTGGCTCATGCTCCTTGGGTATGCAGCTAAAGGAATGTTGTTCCTTTCCATGTGGTAATTGTTGGAGCTGCATACATGGATACAGCTCCAGACAGATGAAACCCTCTAAGCCTGTGCCAAGTGGTAGTGGTGTTAAAAGCAGCAAAATGTCACACCAGTATCTCCAAGCAGTTATACTGAACTTTAAGCATTTGGAGCATATAAGACTTTGTGGCCAAAGTGCTTGGTGCATCAGTTGAATGAACTATATCATGCATAAGCTGGCTCATACTGCAGTCACTCTTGTTGATGTAGTCAATAATGTAGGCACAGCAACCATATGGATATAGCACAAATTTAATGTCCATGTTTGACTGCTGCAACTGAAGAATCTTGTCTGAATAAGCATTAATACATATGTCACAAGGATTAGAATGAAGAAAAACCTTGTGTCCCTGGAGTGATGAGCAGATAGCTAAAATGAAGGCTCTATATGCAGGGAGAAACCAAGCATTGAGCCTCTGTGTAGATGCATAGTGCTTGGCAGACTTCTGAAAGCATCTGGATGTTTTGCATGGGTAGGCATGAGGGCATGTCTGCCATGATATTCTCTAGTCTGGCATGATACTCAGTGTAGAAATGAAACATCATCAGATTTTCTGCCCAGCAGGCCAGGTGTGAGGTCAGGTCCTTGGCTCCTTGCAGTGCCACTAGGGGGCATGGTCGATGAGGAGCTTGAACAGGCATGACCCATGAGGTATGATCAGAAGACCTTGGTTGCAAAAACTACTGCCAAGCACTCACTCTGTCATGTTGTAATTGCATTTGGCAGGGTGTAGGGTGTGTGATGCAAAGGCTATCTAGTACAGTAGTCCATCATGTTCTTGGAACAGGCAGGCACCTAGGCTGACCTGCAAGGCATCAGTCTAGTACAAATGGTCACTCAATGTCAGGGTGCACTAGTATTGGAGCTGATATGAGCACTTGCTTGACTGTCTCAACTGCTTTAGCTTGTTCTTCTGACCAATTCCACTAGGCACCTTTGTGCAGTAGTCAGTATAGTGGTTTGCAGACTGAGGCAGTATTCTGGATAAACTTCCTGTAGCTGTTAAAGGCTCCCAGGAAGGATTTGAGCCGAGTTGTGGTGCATGGAATTGGAGCTTCACTAATTGCCACCATGCAGCCCTCATCTGGTCTGGTGCCTTGCCCTGAGACATTAAACCCCAAGAACTTTGTCTCTCCTGTCAAGAATTTGCACTTTTCTGATTGAGTTTTAAACTCACCCTCTGTAGTTGTTTGAAGACCAGTCACACATGTCATAAGTGTTCCTCAAATGATCTTGAGAATATGTTGATGTCATTGAGGTACATGTGGATGAATGGCCATGTCTCCACTGGGAAGAGATCAGCCATCATTCACAAGGACACTGCCAGTGCATTCTGGTGTCTAAGGGGCATTACCTTGAATTGGTAAGTCTTGTGTTGAGTGACAAAGGCTGTCTTCTCCTTTGTGTCCAGGTGTACTGGTACTTGCCTGTACCCAGCCTTGAGGTCTAGTGTTGTGAAAATGCATGCTCTGCCTAACCAGTCTAATGCATCTTCTATCTGGGGCATAGGAAACAGGTTGGGAACAGTTACTGCATTCAGTAGCCAGTAGCTGATGACAAAGCACAGTGACCTGACCTTTTTGTGAATGAACATCACTGGGGCTCCCCATGGTGACTTGGACTCTTCAATAATGTTATCATGCCGATTCCCTGATCTTGCACAATGATCAGGGCAAGTGGCACATTTCATGCACCAGAATAGATATTTAAATGACTATTTGTTAGTACTTACAAAATAAACTCTTTATCTCATCTATAGTGCTGCTTGTCCACCATTTTGTATAACAGAGCAGGTTTCCCACATCCATTTTTTTGTTGACATATCATTTTACTTTAGTGGAGGTATAAAAATAAACAAGATTACACTGAATGAGGGGGTAAAGGTCTCCTACATCCTTTTCTTGTGGACACATCATTTTAATTCAGTAGATGTTCAAATGAAATCTAAACAAGGCTATGCTGAATGAGGGGTAAGTTGAGGGGAGAGACCATTTGATCGGGGAAGGTAAGATGAGGTCAGACCTCATCAGAGGTCCAGGGTGGGATCAGGGGGGCCAAGGAGGCTGGTGGGAGAATGGCAAGTTGCCCTGCAGGGAGACTGCTGGCTGGTGTGTGACATTGCATGATTGTGGTTGGTGTGGAGTGAGGGGTGGGGCACCATCTAGTAGGATATTGTCCAGGTGGCACATGATTGCAGATGATGGTAGGATAGAGGCTTGTGCATAGCATTGGAGCTCTGAGTTGTATGCAGATATAAAGAAGGTGCACATCCATCAGTCATTGCTGTATACAAGGTCATTGCACTGCAGCCAGATCATCTGCAGCATTGTCAACAAGGCCAATTGCCAGAGCTTGTGAAACAAGATGGCTGTGGGCATGGACATGGCAAAGGTCTTCCATGAGAGGACAGGTGCCACAAGTGTCAGCCAAGTTGGCAGAGGTGCAGTTGGTAGTCTGGCTGGGAGAGTTGGCAAGGGAGGTAGCTCTAGGACTATGCCAGATTCATCCAGCTTGAGTTGCAATGTGTATAGCTCTTGCAAGACAGTTGGTGTGAGCTTGTGGGCAAGTGCTATCCATCTAGGGAAGAGCTGCAATGAGAAGTGCTTAGCTGTTGGGCATTCTACTAGCATGTGGTGGATGGTTTCATGTGGTTGCTCTATTCCTTCATCATTGCAGGTACAAGTTCAAGTTGGCCTTGACAAACTGGTACCCATATGTGGAAGAGTTGTATCAGAGTAATGCAGGCCTGGGGCATTGCATTTATGGTCTTGGTTAATGCCCAGACTGTCATGCAGCTGATGACTGGGAGCAGTGTAAAATGTTTGTCATAGTCTGTCTTTGGGAAAACTGGGGGGGGGGGGTGTCAACATGCTGGAGCAGCATGCAGGTGCTCATCATTTCTTTTTAGCAGTGGAAGGCAGAGGTGTGCTTGGCAAGAGCATCTGGGGTACCATGTGGCATGCAGTTGTCAATTACATGGACAATACTATGGGATGGTAACAGAGCTGCTAAATGCTTTAAAGTTGTCAAGCCAGTCAACAAATGTGGTACCAAACAGCTTTTCACTAGGTGTGGTAAAGACATTCCCATTGTGGGCTTTAGCAGGTGTGGTGGCTTAAATGAGTCACCATCTCAAACAGGTACATGCATAACATATTACAGAGCAGGCAGATAATAGCCATTCATATCTCTCTACAGGCAGACAATTAATATTTGCCCCTTAGGTGCAATGTATGAGAGGATGATATACATATATATAATGACTCACCTGGATTCAAGTATATACATTGGTATCTTATTCAGAGTATTCTAGCAACAGACCATTTATTGCACCTTTAAGCCTTAGCAACATGCACTCAGCATTGTAAGGATTATTCCAGGATGATTGGGTATCTTTTGGCACCACCAGTATGGCTCACCATAGCAGGCATCATTAATTGGATGCCAAGGCTGTTGAGCATGTCTTGCCCAGCCAGCACGTCCCAAGTGGCCTGGCCAAAGTCAATGACAACAGCAGTGATCCACACTGGCATGCTGTTGTCCAGGCTAAGTGAGATGTTGGTAGTGCCCAGGGTGGTGTAGCCTTTCCTTTCATGCCAAAGGGGGTGCAGTCTTGGTTTTATGGTCTCTGAGATTTGTAGATTCAGGCAGCAGGCTGCATGGATGTCAATGAGCATAACTTCCATGCCAGGGTCAGCAACGGCCCATAGTGGCTTTCCCAAAGTCACCATGCCAGGTAGCTTAGTGAAATGGTCACTTGTGCAGCATTAATTGTTGTAGCACTTAGAGTTACTTGTTTTAATAGAAGCAACTGTGAAAATGACACTAGAGTTATTCAGGCTGCTGGTCCTTTTGGGGAAGGGCAGCAAGGGTAGTTGCCAGAATGGCAAGGAGTGGCAGAGTGCCCAGTGCTGGGTGTAGTAGTGGGCACAGGGGCCAAAGAGCTTGGGATAGCTTGTTCACTGGTATGGTGATGCTGGTGAGCATCTCTCTTAGCCAAGGGCTTTGGGAGGGCTATTTTGACGTTCAGGTGCTCTTGATAGCACTCACAAACACCAGCAATAGTTGCAGCAGTGATGGTCAAAGGGTTGATGCCAAGCATGAGGAAGATCCCAGGCTCAGAGCAGCTGATAAGAGTAGCTATTTTCACAATGATATAGTCAGAATGCCCCATGTTGTTGAAGACATGAAGTGCAAACTGTCTGCACTGGTGCAAGCCAACACTAGTGTGTAGAGTTTTGTCCTCAATGGCTGCCAGGATGCAACTTTGATAATCATGCTGTGAATAATACAGCAAGAGCAACATGTGGAACTCTTCTGTGGTCACTGGGTGAGCCCCCTGCATTGACTCTCTTGCCCCTAGCTTAGTCATCTTGGCAAGATGATGCTTGCAGATGTAACTCTTAAAACGATCCCAGGTATGGGGATGATTATCCTTGTCCAAGTTGTGTCAGGTTGACTAAGTACTCATAACCTCTGTTGGCACATGCATAAACATCAATGCCAGGTCAAAGTTCAGCAGTACCACCAAGTCATTAGTGGCAATAATCCATTCATGAGCTGCCTGGTCCATATACTTGCTCATAAGGTGCTCCATATTCATTGCTGGTGTCCACATAGCATTTGATGGGGCTGTGCCCACCACTGGAACTTGCTTTGCTGCAACTTGCAGTACAGGTATCAGTGGCACAAGTGACTTGGTGACAATGCCCACAGCTTCACCTTCAATGACAATAGGGTTCCCAAACTCATCCATATGACCAAAGTGCAGAAGACACTAATACAGTATCATGTTCAATGCAGACCAACACACCCAAAAAAACACAAGGGGTGTAGAACAAAATGTAACACAAAGCCAATAGTAATACCTTGGTGTGAGTTCAAAATTCCACAAGTATATGATGCTAACAAGTGTGATAATTAGAACTCAGAAAGAGGAAGTGATGAATCTATTGACACATATTGCATAGTAGTAATTTAGATACTAGCACATATAGATATATATATATATATATATATCCTACTGATTATAATTTGATTTGTGATTGAGGCATGACATGTCATGACTGAGCAAGCTGCTGTGCCCATTACACAGGGTGAGATTGATTCTGGATGCCACTCTCTAGCTGCCTATGCCCACCCTAGCCCTAACTGCAGGCCCATTGAGATTTTTGTGCCTAGCATGCCAGCATGTCTCCTTTTGGGCCAGCTGGTGAACCAGATGCTGGAAAAGCCAGAGCTTATTACTGCACAATTTGTCACCAATAGTGTTGTACACTCCAGTACCAGTGGTGATCCAGTAAGTGGCCAGTGATTTTCTTATTACAACATCAATTGTTAAGTTATTACTGATGTTTTGGCACAGCGACTCAGCCATGCCATTTCCTTGATTATCTCACCCAAGCAGACAGCAGTGCTCCCAGGTTGCCATGTGTTGTTCTGTGTCTCCTGTAGCATGTATAACATGCAACTCACTATTCCACAACCTCTGTTAAAAACAACAATTAGTAAAAAGTAAGTTATAAAAGAAGATAGGAGAGCTTGAGCAGGCAGTGGCTCAGGCTGCTGAGGTATGTATTGGGAGGAATGTTGTTCCTTCCCACTGCTAATTGTTGGAGCTGCATGCACTACAGCTCCACACAATCCAAGTCCATCGCAGCCTTTGCTCCAAGTGGCAGTGGCACTAAAGAGCAGCCAATTACCACACCATATGTGTAATACTATATACACATTGATGATGGCTCAGGGTTAATTGCAGACTATGGGTGAAAGGGGGCTGTTCCTGTTTCTTGATGAGGCCAGGGTCAATAGCCGTTTTTCTATTGTGATTATATCATGGCTCCTATGCAACATTAGCATACCACTGACATCTATCACTGCAATCAAGGCACTTTACCAGTCAGCACCTAGTGGGGGTTTGGTGAGAAATGACACATCCAAGGAATTGGGAAAGCAAGATTTCACATGCAGGGGTAACTACCTCTCATTGATATACTTTGCCATGGTCATGGAGCTGCTGTGTTGCTCATTGCACAGCAAAAGATTGCTCCACACAGCTCATATTGACCTACCAATGGGAGTAATGTCATATATCTGCCATAGGAGCAGCATGGTTATTATGATGTCAAGCAGCAGCCATTTATCTGCTATCCATGCTGCCCTGGACTTGTTTATCAATGTTACTGGCATTGGCTTATGTGGCAACTATCTGCCTTTTAGAAATAGTACACTTTGGCTCTGACTCTGAGGGACTTTCATAACATGGAGATCCCATCCATGCTGAATGGCAGAGTTATGATATAAAGGATATTTGCAGACAATGTTAAAAATATTGTAAAGTGATTGTTTAGATGGTGTGGCTAGGTTATAAAAGAGGAAATGCTATAGTGCTATTTCCTCACTAAGAAGTATATTTTTTAATAATATTTTATTTATTCCACAACTACAACAATGTTAGCCTGGAAGCAGATCTAGTATTGGGTCTAGACCCAGAACTAGGCTTCATATAATGATTGGTTGTCATAAAGTCACCATCTTGTGGATCTTTGCTAGGAGTTACTGGCTTAAAATAAATGTCCACCACAGTATGTTGCCAAGCTACAGTAGGTCTTGATTGCAGAGGTGCCTGCTGCTCAGCTGATGGAACTCCTCAGTAAGTCAGTGGCTATGCTTGACTCACTTGGGTGATACAAAATCCATAGCAATTTTGACTGCACTCACATAGTTTCACACTTGGTGTAATGCTAAATAGGGACCTAACTGGCACTAAAGAAAAAATAATGTATATATCTAATGTATTATAAAATAAATGACTAAATACTCTTCAGTTAACTGGATTTCTGCATCCTTGATCTGATCCACTACCATATTGCATATGGATCATTAAATTAGTGTGACACTATAAGTCTTTTTTCTTAAAGAGTATGCCAGTTCACTCTCCCATTTTGGTTTGTTCATCAAATGGGTAGAGCTTGCAGGGCCAACATCCATCACCTCACACTTGACATTCACCCAAGAGTTCAAGCAGGTGGCACAGGCTTGTGGACTGGAGTCAATGCACTTAGTGCTTGACTTCATGTATGCAAAGAAGATGCCATATGCCATATGCCCTATACCAGTGGATCTTTGTGAACAGTACAAACAACTTGCAGATCACACTTGCAGAGACACAGGTGCTGGCACATACTCACTTCAGGAGCCTCAGGCTGCACAGCAACAGCACTGTAATAGATGTTGATGCAATTACTACCCTACCAGCAGCAGTTGATGGTATATGCTATGACCAGCATGACCCCTCACACCTACCAGGCTACTCCTACCTGAGGGATGTCTGCACTCAGGCAGAGTATCTAGAGCATATGGCTGCAAACCAGTGCCTCAGCTGTGGAGATCTGCTGCACAAGTGGGCAAATTGTGCACAGAACTCCCCAAAATGGCAAAGAAAGTGAAGGGTGGTGAGCCTTCACTTCTTATGATATCTGAGGTTGCTGTTCCTGCCAAGGCAGCAGATAAATCCTCTTTATCAATTTCACCTCAGCCGCAGCTCATTATGCTGGCTAAGTTATGCAATTAAAAATATGTGTGTTGGTTGATAATGGTTCACAAATAACCACCCATTTGGGCAATGGCTGTGCATATGTACTGCCTCTATTTTCTGATCAAAAAGGGAAATGCAAAGCTAAGTGCACAAGCAAGGGCAAAGCTGGTAGTCACTGGGCTGATTTATAGTGGTCTGCCTAGTAGTCATCCTTAGTAGTCACCAAGATTTCTGATTAGAACTAAACCAAACTGCACAGCTGCTACACACATCCTATAATCTCACAGTAAACAGCCTTTTCTTCCTTGATACCACCACAACCTCTGTTCTAGTTTATGGAGCAAACAGTTGAGATATGACCATTGGCAATATCAGGTTGATTTGAATCAGGAATTTTGCATAAAAGCACTTTTATATTGTGAAATTTTTCACATCATTTTTTGGTTCTCTTAGAAATGTATTCTTCAATCTTGCTCATTTCATGCATTCACATGCTTAAAGTTATATTCAAGGAAGCTGCTGTAACAGGACTCAGTTGACTGCCACATGGGCAGCCAAGACAATCAGAAGATGAGCCACATATTGAACAGAGCCAAAGAAAGGCTTCTCCCCAGTCTGTGCTGAAATGCCTATTGCACAAGCTCAAGTAGAATTAAAAGTTTGATTTCCAGTTTCAGAGTTCTTGGTAAATTCTTGTAAAAGACTACCCAGCATGCACAGACTGCATCAAAATTTGTTAAACAACAAGGGATATGTGATCAACCTCAAACAAAATTGAATTGCAAAATGCCAACAGCTGAGGAACTAGCAAAGCAGGCAGCCAAAGCTATAGCAGAGGAGTGCAAGATGCTTAAGTTAGAGATGGCAAAAAACATTGATGCATCCAATGTAGCCCAGCATATCCAACATGCCCCTGAGGAGCTCTGCCATACCACATGCAAATTCAATGGTGACATGGATGGATTAGATGCAGCAGGATGGATGGCATATGTCAAGGAGCAGCTAGAAATCTATGTACCAATTCATAGTAATGCTAGCAAGGTGCCAATGGTACTGAAGCTGATACCAGACAAGGTTCAGAGTGAAGTGCTCATCTCAGCATGCCTCTCTTATGATGGCCTCACACTTTCAGTAATAGAGACATGCCTCAAGGAAGAATTCCCTGCCAAGCTGTTGTCTGACTACTGGTAGAAGATGCTGGACACTAACACTCCTTGTGTCTACATTTTGCATAAATGGGCTGCACACCAAGCAAACCAGGCACTAAACTGCATTGAGCTTAACAACTCGATGGCAAAGAAGGTAATGTCACACATGTTGGCAGTCTACATGCCCACATTCATAGCAACATGCATGGACCTCCCATTGGTGCATGACCTGACAGTCTCTGCCTTTGACAAAGATGTCAAACAACTGTTTGCTGAGCTGGAGGTTGCATAAAAGAAGATCCAGCATGCCAAGGATCCCAATAACCAAGTATGACTAATTCAAGCCATGCCTGCTGCCAAGAAGCAATTCAAGGCAGAGATCATGGTTACTCAATCTGATGTTGAGAACATAATCAGCCACAATGAGGCCTTTTGAGCTGCAGACTTGCACTCAGGAGGGCCTGGCTGTCAACAACAACCAAGGTATGTCTCACACTACATCTATGAAGGGTAATGGTCAAATGTCCCTTGGAATTGCTTGTGTCCCCCCAATGCTGATGGTGAAGATGCCCCTATGTTACATGTGGATGCCACAATGGCTGCAGCTGAGCATGTTGAAGACTCTGGTATGATGGAGGCAACACAGCTTGTAACCTCAGATCATGTGTAGCCTGGTGGTTTAATGTTAGAAAAATGTTTAAATAAATCAATTTTCAAATACAAAAGAGATAATCCTCACTGGTTCCCTACCTGGTTGTAGGGAAGGATAGGATATGAAAACTACAGAGGAATACAAAAGGTTATCAAGCCAAATTTAGTCACTAACCTGGGCCCAGCTGATCAAGGATTATCAACACTAGACACTGTGATTTGCTGAGGCTGTAGGCCTGTGCCCCACAGGAGGGGGGCTACCTCTGCGTCTGGCTGTGGCCATTCTACTAGCTCAGTATTGCTGGTGTTGACAGTGACTCCCACCATTTCAAACCAACTTGCTGTAATGTCCATTATTTCTTTTAATTCTTTCCACAACATCCCAATTAGCATCATATTGTCTTTGTATGCCACCACTGCAATTCAAAGCTCTGGTAGCTCCTTGCCAGCTGTAATCTGGGTAAGTCCTGCTGATGGTCGTCTTACTAATGTTGTGCACTCTTTTCTAATTTGCATTAGTAGGGTGTCATACATGATAATCCAGAGCAGTGGCAAAAGCACACCCCCTGTGCCAGACCACACTTCTGTGTAAATGGTACCAGTGCACTGTGTGCTGTCACCACCTCAATTTGGCAGTCTTCATTCAGGCACATTACCAGCCTGCAGATGTTGTCTGGGATGTCAAGTTGCATGAGCAACATATAAAGCAGTTCTAGTCTTATGCTGTTATAGGCTTTTGCAACATTGAGCAGGAGCAGCAGTAGCTGTCATCATTCACTGATACATAGCTCTGCCCATTGTTGGACCAGCATGCTGAGGTCAGTTGCATGCTTGTTCCATTGGAATGCAAGGTTGGTGTCTGTCAGCCTTGTGCCCAGCACTGTCTCCATCTGGCTTGTGAGTATCATCATCAGGAGCTTCCAGGACACCTCCAACAGCATTATCAGATGGTACAGGCATAGGTTGCCATCAGCATTGGGCTTTTTTGGGATTGGTATTAGCAGGCCTCTGGTCCAGCTCAGCAGTATCTCTGCAGTTGCAATCACCCTGTTATACACCTCTCATAAGTGCACCCAGAACCTGGCCCCAGACTGGCAGAGCAACTCAAAGGACACACTGCTTAGCCCTGGTGCCTTCCCCTTTGGAGTCCACTCCATCCAGTCATCCATCTCATATGTCAAAATTGGCCTAAAGCATATGGTGTCTGGGCCTGGGCAGAGCTGGTATTCCTCCAGCCAGTCTGCCATCACTTCTATCAGCATCATGCTTGGGTGCATGAAGTGTACTTCAAAGTGGCAGCTGGCCTCCACTTCTACTCACTCAGCATTGGTGAATATATCAGTGTCACCTGCAGTCTGTACTATGACCCTTGCCAGGCATGGAGCCATGGCTCTACAGTGCAGTGAGCAGACCATCCTGCCCAGCTGGCCATTCATGATCTCAGCCCTTCAGTGCACAGCCTCGGCAATCTTGCAGTGTTGGCCACTGATGGCCTCCATCATGACTATTCTGCTCAGGTGGCCATTGATGAAGTTGGTAAGTGTTTTCTGAAACATGCATCACATTTGTCATGCCTTAATCACAGGACATGTAGGCTAATCAGAGTGAGACACATATTCATACATGTATGCACATAAACATGTAGATTGACACCCTTTTCTTTCTAGTATTTAAACTATCCTTTGACAACATGTCAGAATGGATTCCTTCTTCCTCATTACATTCTCTTCTTTACCAATGGTGTGTCAGCCAGCTGATCCAAACTGGGACAATTGTTGGGTGAATCTACTTGAACTATGATTCCCTTGTCAGCCAGTCAATCTGGAACAGTCCAGCCATTATCTTGAAATATATAATTGATAGAAATAGACATTGAAAATATAAATAGGGTGTCAAAAAGAAATAGTTGAAATTAGCAATGTATCATCTGTTTATAATGTTTCCTGATTGACTGACTAGTTGATTAATGAAGACCTGTTGACATTAGCATCCTACTTGGCTTTAGGCTGATATTTCAACTTTGTCATGTTTCCAGAAATAAATAATTGTAAATAAAGTGGTTCAATGAAAATAAAATGATAATATTTTTCACCTTTGGATCCTCATATAAAGAGGAGGTTAGGACGCAAACCAGCAGAGGATCCATATCTTTTTCTTTTTCCAGGCTCATCTTCCCATCTAGTCATCTGGTCAAACACCCATCATTTTGCACTTACATATGCATGTCTGAGAATGAGACTATCAAATTGCTTTGCACAACTGTTGCTGCCCTCACTGCATCTGCTCAGGCCAGTCACTCCATTTTGGCCCATCATGTCCAGCAGGACCTCAATTGTCATGGGGAAAACATCCATTCCCTCAACAAACAGCTTTACAAGCTTCACCCTTTGCTGGCAAGCCCCTCTCTGCTAAAGCCTTTAAGTGTGCTTTTGACTGGTTTGTCATTAATGAGGACCACTCATACCAGCCACCTGCTCTGTGCCCCATCTACAAGCAGCAGCTCAGGCAGGCCTTTGTCATGCATGACAAAGATGTATGTGAGCTTGCCAAGGTTTTTGCACAGGGCCTTTGTCCACTTGACAAGTTTGCCTCACATTTTCTCCATTTTCAGCAATGCAACCCTAAGTTGGCCAAGGAGATTCATGACATCCTCTCCTGCTGGTATCACATTCTGTACCAAGGGATGGCTGCAGCATTGGCATTACAGGTGCAGTATCTTGAGAAGGAAGTCAAGTGTGCACCTAGTGAATATGATGACTGCATCATCACCAACCCCAAGCTGTTTATCAGCTCTCAGGAAGCCTTTGCAGCACTCACTCAATGCGTCAAGCCCATGCCAGTAGTGGTTGCATTGCAAGCTGACTCTCCCAGGCATGGGGGTCACCAGAAGTCTAAATTTCATGCTTGTCAAGGATCAGACAATGGACAGTCTGCCCTGGACCTACTGCACACTGATGCTGTGCCAGCCCCTGCCCTGGATCAACACTCAGACTGTAATGATTGAGACAATCACACTTGTGACAACTTGTGCAGGTGCCACCACAACAACAATGGTGGCCACCCAAATGAGTGCAGCTACAGCTGTGGCTGGCAATAATGCTTGGCAGGTGCCTGCAGGCATACTCTCATTACTGGTCATGGATGGGTGCCTCTCAGGTCACCCAGTCTGTCATTTCTCAAGGTTACTGCATTCTGACAACTCACCCAGTCCCACACCAACTGCCACCATACCACTCCCTGTCTGAGGAGGACTCCACTTTGATCACTGCAGAGGTGGATGCCTTGCTCTTCAAGGGCACCATCAAGGCACTGCCTTCATCAGCACACTCTTCAGGTTTCTTCTCAGCACTATTTACAGTCATGAAGAAAGGCAGCACTTGCTGCCCAGTACTTGACCTGCACAACCTGGATGCCTTCTTGCCCTGCCAGAAGTTCAAGATGGAGGGGCTCAGCACCATCTGCTCCATGATGCAGCCAAAGGACTGGCTGACATCAGTTGATCTGTCAGATGCATTTCTTCACATCCCCATCTCATCCTCCTCTAGCTTGCTCTTGCTCTTCATTTGGTGTGGTACTGCCTACCAGTTCACTGCACTCCCTTTTGGTCTGTCACTCTCACTACTGGTATTTATGAAGATGTTGCACATGGTGATTACCCACATGTGGTGCAAAGGGATACATGCTTCTACATACATGGATGATTTGATCATGGTGGCACAGACACCTAAGCAGAGTCACCAACATACAGCTTGGGTGCTTCACACTTTGGAGAAGTGCAGCTGGATCATCAACACCTGCAAGTCACAGGTAGAGCTGATACAGTCTTTGTCTTACCTCAGTTTTAAGCTCTGTAAGCTGTAGGTGGGGCAGATCAAGCCCAAGTACTCATGTTTTACATACTGTATTAATAATAACTAGTAAAGTATGTAAAAGGAGTGAGAATACCAAAACTACTAGAAGATGCTGGTGGGCTTCTCCTTAATTAGCCAACCCACCAGTAGGTATAGTAGACTATGCCACTAGATGGTTGCTCAGCCACCATCTACCTAAAGTGTAGTAGATTCCTGAGTCAACAGGCTCAGGAATCCTACAGCTCTCATGGGTGTACTCATGGTTCAGGTAATTACAGGTTTGAAATGACCAAAGATAGGTTTCCAGATATAATGCTTGGTGCAAGTCACTGGTAGTTAGCAGTACAAAGTAGAATATAGTCATTACTAGCCAACACACAGCAGGGCATTTTTACATTCTGCATCCATGGATCCATGTACCACAGATATGGCTCACTGCTACCAGCTGACCCATAGGCTCCAAGTTTCACACAGATTTATATATATGACACTCAGCAGCAGCTGGCATGCCACACATCTATATTTGATAGTCATTAATCCTCTAAACATAAATACAGATGTCTATACTTAAGTCCAGTCAAGTCATTGACTATATCTCTTGTTATCTTGAGATTGACAACCCTTTGAAAGGTTGTCTCCTTGTGTGTTGCACCTGAGGGGCAAGTCTTTATTGTCCACATGTAAGGGATCTGCAAGGCAATTGTTTGCTTGCTTCATTGATTGACTTGCCAGTACCAGTTTAGTGTGGTGACTCATTTGAGCCACCACACTATGTATGACCTAATATGTGTATGCTAAAATGAATTTTATTATTGGCAATATCTATTAATTTTTTATTTTTTGGAATTTGAAATTTATTTTTTGCATGTATTTTATTTTTTTAGATATGAGGACACATATAGCAGCACAGGTTTTACTGGATCTGGCCAATTGGAGATAATGATGAACTTCCTGAATTACATGGCAATAGAGCACATGGCACACATCAAGCTCCATGTGAAGAATAGCCTCATCCTGCTTCTGCGCTGATTCATTATCCATGATATTACAAAAGACAATGTTGTGTATACTAACTGCAGATTTTGGCATCATACAAGATGAGATGGCCACACACAGACCAATGGTGGAAGTGGCCAGACTCCTACCCAGTGGATAACTTGATAGATAGATTTGTTAGACTGATAATAAAGAGTTTGTAGATGATCTAAATAAATAGGGAATACCTGATCTTTAAAACAAGCAGGCCAATGGTCCAAATGGAGAGGGTAGTCCCAGAAAACCCCCCAAAGAGAAAAAGGGACAAGTTAGGGCAGGTAAATAACCACACAGCCCTGGCACACCAGGTTGGTGTAAATGCTGTCAATTGTGTTCCATGGTGTGTGACTGCATGCAGACCAGGGATTGGGAGGTAGGTGATCAGGGGTGCAGGGTCTTTGGTGGTAAGATCTACCATTTCTGCAAGCCACATAATCAGCAATTGTGGGGGAAGACAGCCTGTGCACTGGACTTGAGCTTCAGGTTAAAGGCAACTGTGAATCTTTGACAGGTCCATTGGGTGTTGCTATATGCAAGGTCATTCCAAGCTACCCAGAAGAGGTGGAGGAAGTAAGCTGCCACCAGCTAGTAGAGCTGCAGGAAGTGTGCTGCTGTTGTTGACTTTAAATCAGCCAGGGCACCCCATTGCAGAAGGGGGAGGGCAACCCAATTGTACAGCAGTGGATAGCTTGTCATTGATGGTAGCAGATTGTCCATGAGGGAAACATTTTGTGCAGCAAGGCATCCAAGCATGCAAAAGAAGTCTTGGAGAAGATGCACGATCAGTCTGAAGAGTATCTGGAAAGTGACTGGCAGTCCTATGGTGTGCCACAACTGGGAGCTAAGATGACAGAGCTCAGGCTTAAGGCAGTTTTCAATCTCAACCTCAAGCTGTGTTCTGCCAACAAGGGTACTGTTTTTCTCCTGCCATTATTCTCACTGGTGACAAGATATGTGATGTTTGACACTACCAGGCTGTATGAGATCCTCCTTGAGTGCAAATGCCACAACAATGCAGGGCATTGCAATAATGGATGCAACTACTGCAGGGGTCATGGGACTATCAAGGTGCCTGCTGATGATGATGTCTGATTTCATTGGGAGAGTATTAAGCATTGGCTCACATATTTTGACATTCTGAGCAAGTTGCTTTTATTGAAGGATGGACAATCTATTGAGTGTCACCTATGGTAATTAGCTGCTATCTGAGCAACATTACTACTTGGCACCAGCTTGGATGCCTTTGATTGTCTGGAGCTGCATTCATGTATGCAATTCCAACAATTAGCATTGGAAGGAACAACAGTCCATCCACTGCATACCTTAGTAGCCAGAGCTACTTTTTGCCTGTGGGCTTTTTATCTTCTTAACTTCTTTATTATTATCATGCAAGCAAATATAATTCAGAGCAGTGAGTTTTGAGTGTGTGCCTTTGTGCTTTAGATGACATAGCCACAACACCATCTCATAACAACACCCATGACCAGTGAATCCCCATGACAGGGATGTTCTTGGTACTAAACCACACTGATGACTTTAGGTTTAGTGTCACTTCAGCCTTGGCCAGTATTTTAATGACATGTCCAATGGCAATAAAATGTTCCTTCACATCCTTAGAGCATGTGTAAATGACAATGTTGTCAACATATGACATGGCAATGTTGCTGACAGGATGTAGGAGCCTCTCCAGGTATGCAGATGCCATAGCAGGTGCAATACTGGACTCTTGCAGGAGATGGGTAACTTGGAGTTGACCATGACACTCTCCACTGAAAGCAAAGAACTGGTGCAAGAATCCATTGATGCAGAATTGATGATACCATGCTGCTGCATCAATGGACTACACAAACCATGAATCAGTGAGTGACTGGTGAACATCTGCCAAAAAAAGGCAGATTGTGCATGATCTTGAGGAGTTTGGCATTAGCTTCACATCCATCAATGATCAACCAGTCTTTAGTTGCCTCATGGACAGGGAAAACTGGTAAATTCACAAAGGAGTTTGACCTCAACAATGCCAACCAGAGCCCATGCTTCAAGTAAGTTCTCTTTGGAAAAGTGATTGGCGTTGGATATAGGGAACTGCTTTGCATGGGAAGGCTCTGCACCTTCTATGAAAGGAAGGCAAGTCAGTGCCTGTGGTAGCTGACACTAAGGCAGTGCCACCACCATGTATCACAATCAATGGAGCATGAGCTGCATTCATCTTGACCATTCTCCTCCTTACATACTTCATAACTTTACACTCTATACTTTTCATCAAACAGCGATTTAAGGCCAGTGAGTTACCAGTGTGTCATATGCTGAAGTCATAATTTAAAACGATTTTGACAATGGATACAGTAAGCTAGTGCTTCAATCAACTCAACTATTTGTTGCCACAGTGTTGCCTATGTTCACATTCTGCAACCATATTCCCAAGTATACTCTGGATTGTATGTATTAGTGAGTAGACAGTTGGATGATGATGAGGGCAAGTGGCCATGCAATTATTATAATGGTGCAAGCCCTCTACGATGTATTCACTCCCAATACTTTTGACTATACCATCTGAGAAACTTCCAACAACTCAAGAATAACTTCCCATTCCCAACAAATAAATGGAGGTAGAAAATAACACCCCCAACTGAAATTGGTGTGGCAGTTCAAACAAGTTGCCTACATTTGTTGATTTCTACAAATTTTCACCTTGGACATTTGCTCTCAGCTGGAATTTGGATTATGCATGTTGGCATTTCCAAAATTCCACTTAGGTGCTGTTGAAAACCATTGTATAATA